>CM018685.1:43585940-43880862 GCA_009363875.1 Mikania micrantha | reverse complement strand
ACGAGTCACCGCACGAGGCACTAAAGACTCAAGATTACGAATACACTTATGACCAAAAGACCCGAAGACCACAACAAATGATAAATCTTAATTTAATATTTATATTTATTATCATTTTATTGTATTTTTTGTTTTAGGGTTTTAGGTCATGTAATACTATAAATAGAGATTATTCTCTATTTTGTAAATAATACACACAAGAGGGTGTGCTTCAATGTAGTCTTGAGAGCTCTCCCCCATGAACTCCATGGATTCTTTATCATGGAGTTTAAGAGCCTGTAGGGGTAGGTAATGTAATCTTGTTGACTAATGAATCTTATTTCTTTACATTGTTAGTCGTTACATTAATCTCTCAGATTCATTTTTGTTGTGTTCTTCAACGTCTCCACCTATCTTCAATACTTTCTCTCTGTTCTTAATTTGCTCAATCTTCACAAATTAGGTAGGTCCTATTCTGCAACCGTTCTTACATTGGTATCAGAGCTTTGGCTCTTGAACTTAAGTGATTAATCATCTTAAGTAAGTTACCAGTTCTATTTCTTCTAATATCTCATTATTTCAAAACTCATATCCTCTGTGTTTGTTCAAATGGATACTCTGAACAAACATGATACAGAGAATGGTACTCTAAAAGCCACCCATGTTTACTCCCAATGACTATGACACATGGAAGGTCAGGATGGAGGGTTTCATTAGGAATCAAGACTTCAAACTTTGAAGTCAGTTCTTGAAGGACCTTTCATCCAACTGTTACTAATGCAGGCACCGGTGGAGCACCTGTGCCAAAAGACCCAGCTCTTTATTCTGATTAAGAGATACAAGAGAATGAGTAGGGGTGTCGTTCGGGTTTGTTAATCAGGTTTTGGGTTCCTCGGGTTGGGTTGTTCGGGTTTCTTGACATTGAAAATATACCCGATTACCAAACCATTTAAGTTATTTGTATTCGGTATTCGGGTTTTGATAATCGGGTTCTTCGAGTTGGTATTAATCGGTATTCGGGTTATACTAAAGTTACTTAACGATCAAACTAAAATTAACACTAAAACACTTGAAATGTTATACAGTATACATATATACATAATATAAAATAAATATTTGTCTCATGCATACACTTATAATGTATACATAATGAATGCATATATAGTTATACATAGCATTATATATAAGTTGTAAGATGAAAACCGGGATAGTTTTCTGATAGTGCAAATATATACATATGAAAGAATGCATTTATACACACACAATAACATATAAAGTTTTAACTTGACAAATGTTATTATGAGTGATATTCAAAATAATGAATGCATATATACATACATATAACATATTAATAAGTTGATAATATACATAATCGGGTTATTCAGGTTACCAAATTTTTGATAAAACTAACCATTTACCAAACCATTTAAAAACTTTTGGTTCGGGTCTATTACTAGATCGGGTTCGGTAGATCGGGTTAACACTTATTCGGGTTCGGGTTGATTTTAATCGGATTCGGTATTCGGGTTCGGTTAAAAATGACACCCCTAGAATGGAGGTGGACTCAAAGGCTTTATGGCTCATTTAGATGGCGATTCCCAACTCAATCATACATGCATTCAAGAAATGCAAATTTGCACAAGAGCTATTGAACTCTCTACAGCAGATGTATGAGGGATCCGAAGATGTCAAAGAAAATAAGAAAGACATGCTGAAACAGAAGTTTGAGAACTTCTGTCAAGAAAACAATGAGAAGATGACTTCTCAATATCTCAGGTATGTCCAGTTGGATAACGAATTAGTGGCTGCAGGTGTAAAAATGGAGAATCAAGATGTGATCAAAAAGTTTCTTAGATCACTTTCACAAGCGTGGAACATTTACTCTGTTGCCATTCGAAGAGAACGTTGAAGCTTGGAGAACTATTTGGTATACTTAGTGCATCCTAAATGGAAATCGATGCACAGGAACCAAAATCTTCTTCTGTACCTGCTGGTTCAGTAGCCCTATATGCACCCATCCATAACCCATCATACCAAAGTTATCAATCCATCTACCAACCTACCTCCACACCGATTGTCACCTTTCCTGAAACCCCAACTCCATCAACCACACACTCAAACTCATTCTCTAACTCAACTCCACTGCTGACCTCAGGTCAAGGAGCTTGTATGGCTAAAGAAACCAACTACTTTCACTTGTGCCAGGAAGATTTAGATGGCATTCCTGCAGATGACCTTGAGGAGATGGACATCAACTACCAGATGGCCATGATCTCCTATAGGGCAAAGAAGTTCTACCAACGAACTAGTAGACAGTTCAAGAAGCACAATATGAAGACCAAGTTTGGCTTAGACAAGCCCAAGCTAAAATGCTTCAACTGTCAACAACTGAGGCATTTTGCTAGAGAGTGTAAGTCTCCAAACTCTCAGCCCTCAACATCTGGACAGCCACATCAAAGACCATCAAGCTCCTCAAATAGTGCCAATGTTGTAGAACAACATGACCTTTCAGATTGGAGCTTCCAAGCTGAGGATGCTTCCATCTCCAACAGTGCTTTGATGTCAAATGACTCAACCTCTTCATTTAAGGTAACTGATGATATGTGCACACCTGAATATTTAGAAAATTTAAATGTTTATAAAAAGGTAAATTCTCAACTCTGTATTGAGCTCGAGCCTTTACAAGTTGTCAAGGCTAATTTCTTTGAATCTGAAAGAAATTATAAAGAAAAGATTGAGGAAATGGAAAAGACCATTTCTAGTTTAAAATATGAAGACACTTTCAAACAGTGTCAAATGAACAATCTATTGGAAAGGTTAACCACTGCCAAGACAGAACTTGTATTGGCTGAGTCTTACAGAGACAAATTTTTAAGCCAGGGTGAAAAGTATGAAAAACTTTTTTAAATGAGTGAAACATCTGAACTGGTAAAAAAAAGAGGGGCTGGGTTGGGTTATAACAAGGTGGATCCTCCACTTGCCTATACTCCTATGGTGGAGATTAGGTGTAAACCAGAAACTAACATTGTGTATGATGATGTGTTGGACATACACAAAGTGGCTCAAAATGGTGATCTCTCTGATCAGAACCCAAGTAACTCAACATGCTCAGATGAGGATGATACTCCCATTAATTTAGAAAAAGAAAAACCAGCTTTGAAAATTAAGAAAAGAAATAAGAAAATTAAGAAATATTCATCAGTTTTTGTCAAAGCTAAGTACACACAAACTGGGAGTACCTCCTCAAATGATTATGTTACTTGTCCATCTGACAAGTCCGAAAGGGGTAGATGAAAGGATAGAAAAGCCAGTTTTTCAGGAATACAAGTAAACCACCCAACCAACCAATCTGCTGGAACATTCAAACAATAAACTTTTGTGAACCAAAGCTCATCCTTCTTCAAAAAGGAGAAGCATCAAAAATCTCTCAATAATCACACTGTGTGTCTGATGTGTGGAGAGACAAACCATTTTTCTGCCGATTACTTCTATAATCCAAGAAGCATAATTTATCCTGAAACACAAGAGGAAGAGGAAGAAAGAAGAGCTGGAGCAAGTCATCTGTTTCTTTAGAAGAACAAGGAAGAAATTTGGTCAAGAAAGTATCGGAAGCTAGTACTTCTGATAATCGGAAGAAGCAAGGCAAAAAGTCTTCAGAAGGAAAGAAAGCATCGGAAGCACATGCAAAGAGTGCTTCCGACAAACTCAAGAAATCTCAGTCCTTCGGAAGAAGAAGAACATCAGAAGAAAAGCCTCAATTGTCAACAAAAACCAAGTCATCGGAAGGGAAGGCAAAAGGTGCTTCCGATGGCTGTCAAAAGAAGCAAGCTCTTACGACCACTTCCAAAGTCAAGCAAATATGGAAGAAGAAGGAATCAACTGAACCAACTGTTCAGCCGCCTATTTCACCAATAACAAACTCATCATCTGTTCCACCTAGGATGATGTCAAAGAAATTTATTTATAATGATGCCAACGGAAAACCCAAGACCACATGGGCCTGGGTTCCCATCAGGAACTAATTCACTTTTGGTCATGTGCAGGAACAGCAGGAATCGAAGAGCAACTTGTGGATTGTTGATAGTAGCTGTTCCAGGCACATGACAGGCAACAAGACTCATCTGCACAAGTATGAACCATTTTTTGGAGGGTCTGTTGCATTTGGAAGTGATCCGGTTGGAGGTTACATCACAGGTAGGGGCACAATCACTAACGACAAGGTAAGCTTTGAGAATGTACATTTTGTAAAAGAACTAAACTACAATTTACTGAGTGTATCACAGGTGTGTGATCAAAAGCACAACATGTTGTTTACTGAGCATGAATGCATAGTCCTAAAGCCAGGATTTGTAGTCCCTAATGATCAGATTCTGCTCAAGGATCCACGAAGAAACAACATGTATATGCTAGATATGAGTACAGCTACACCACTTAGTAATATAAGTTGCTTTGTATCAAAAGCTTCACTTGATAAATCATCTCTTTGGCATAGGAGACTCTGCCATGTAAACCTGTTAAACATGAATAAACTGGTTAAAAAATAATTTGGTCACAGGTTTACCCACTAAGGAATTCATTTGTGTTGATAAGTGTGTTGCTTGCCTAAAGGGGAAGCAGCACAAAACATCTCATCATGCCAAAGAGATAAATTCAATTACAACAGTCCGACATTTACTTCACATGGACTTGTTTGGCCCCAGAAGTGTTAAAAGTATAGGTAGAAAGTCATATTGCTTGGTGGTCACTGATTATTTCTCTCGGTACACCTGGGTATTTTTCTTAAGTACCAAGGATGAAACTGCTGAGACCCTGAAATCATTCATTCTTATGGTAGAGAATGAAAGTGACCATCATGTAAAAATCATCAGATCAGATCAAGGAATAGAATTCAAGAACCATATTTTAAATTCTTTTTGTGAATCTAAAGGTATCACAAGACAATTTAGTGCTCCTAGGACTCCACAACAAAATTGTGTTGCTGAGAGAAGGAATATGACACTAATTGAGGCTGCAAGGACCATGTTGCCTGATGCCAAACTTCCAATAACTTTTTGGGCAGAAGCAGTCAACACTCCCTGTTATGTCCAAAACAGAGTATTGGTAGTTAAGTCACATGGTATGACTCCTTATGAAATTTGGCATAAGAGAAAACCATTCATTGGATTTCTCAAACCATTTGGATGTCAATGCACTATCTTGAATACTAAATACCATCTAGCCAAGTTTGCTGAGAAATCAGCAGAGGGCTACTTTGTTGGGTACTCTTCACATGCTAAAGCATATAGAGTATACATCAAAGATTCCAGAATTATTGAAGAGTCTGCAAATGTTCAATTCAATGAACATACTATCAATAAACCTAGAATAGGCCCTAATTGGTTATTTGATCTTGATAGATTTATATTCTGCATTTAATCTTGTGAAAGAGTATGTTCCAGATTCACAGTTACCTACCGTAGAATCCTCCAAGTTCACAAGAGAAGAAGACTTTCGTGTTGAACTGCCAATAGCTTCAAGACAAATCTTGGCAAAATCCACTTCAATAAATGATGTTGTATCACAGTCTGACACTATCAGCTCCTCTCAAGCTGTTCCCTTAAGTAACTCTACTTCAGTTCTAGTGAGTCAAGAAGAAGGTGGAAGTCCTTCAGCTGAAACAAACACTCTGGAAACTCTTCCTCCCAGAGAAAATCATCCCACCACGGTCCAATCTCAGAGACCTCAAGATCTGTAGAAATCCAGCTTGAGGTGGTACTTTCGAACCTTGAATCAAGCAATCTGGATTTGACTTCTCCGCTGGATGTGATTCCAAGAGCTCGTATCCATAACACCCATCCAGTTGAGAACATTATTGGTAATGTTGAAGAAGGAATGAGAACAAGAATTTCTACTCATGAAGCAAACATCTGTTTGTTTTCTTGCTTTCTATCCCAAATAGAACCAAAGAAAGTTGCTGAAGCACTGAAAGATAGCAGCTGGGTGGAAGCCATGCAGGAAGAACTTCTTCAGTTTGAGAGACAGGGATTTTGGAAGGTTTGCCCTTTTCCTAAGGGTAAGTATGCCATTGGAACAAAATGGGTGTTCAGAAACAAAAAGGATAACAAAGGTGTTGTCATCAAGAACAAGGAAAGGTTGGTTGTTCAAGGGTACACCCAGGAGGAAGGCATAGACTATGATGAAGTTTTTGCTCCAGTTGCAAGTATAGAAGCAATTATAATATTTTTAGCCTTTGCAGCTGCCAAGAACTTCAAGGTTTTTCAAATGGATGTGAAAAGTGCCTTTCTGTATGGAAGGATTGATGAGGAAGTGTATGTATGTCAGCCACCTGGATTTGAAGATCCAAAGTTTCCTGATCATGTCTGTAAGCTTGATAAAGCTCCATATGGGCTACATCAAGCTCCCAGAAAATGGTATGAAACTTTATCTTCTTTCCTGTTGGCCAACAACTTCAAGAGAGGAACAATCGATAAGACTCTCTTCTTCAAGAAGTCTAATCAAATATCATGCTAGTTCAAATCTATGTTGATGATATTATTTTTTGTTCTACTAATGAATCTCTCTGCAAGGATTTTGAATCACTGATGAAGTCCAAGTTTGAAATGAGTTCAATAGGAGAACTCACTTTCTTTCTTGGACTACAGGTGAAACAAACTCCTACAGGGATTTTTATTAATCAATCAAAATATATCAAAGATATTCTTGAAAGATTCAAGTTAATTGATTGCATAGCTTTGGGTACTCCAATGTCCAAGACAACATCCTTGAGCCCTAACCTTGAGGGGGAGGATGTTGACCAACATCAATACATGGCAATGATAGGCTCTTTGATGTATCTCACAACAAGCAGGCCTGATACAATGTTTGCAACTTGCCTGTGTGCAAGATTTCAGGCCAATCCCAAGATTTCACACATGCTTGCTGTGAAGAGAATCTTTAGATACCTCAAAGGAGCACCAGGTCTAGGATTACGGTATCCTAGAAATGAAGATTTTCAGTTCATGGCTTATACTGACAGTGATTATGGAGGCTGAAACATTAGCAAGAAATCTACGTCAGGAGGATGTTAATTTCTTGGATCCAGAATTGTGTCTTGGCAATGCAAGAAGCAATCATGTGTTTCTACCTTTATTGCAGAAGCAGAATACATTGCTGCCTCTAGCTGCTGTGCACAAGTTATCTAGATTCAGAATCAGATGAAGGATTATGGAGTAGAGCTGTTCAACACTCCTATACAAATTGATAACTCAAGTGCAATCTCCATCACCAACAATCCTGTCAAGCACTCAAAGACCAAGTACATTGATATCAGATATCATTTCATCAGAGATTGTGCAGAGAAGAAGTTAATTCATCGAGTCAAAGTTGATACAAAATACAATCTGGCTGATCTTTTCACCAAGGCATTTGATGAAGGAAGATTCAGGTATTTAATAACAACCATTAGCATGATTAACTTTGAATAAATGAATTAATAAGGAATGAACAATTCTTCTGAAAATAAACTTAAAAATATCTTCTGATGAGTAATTACTCCTCAGAAGATAGTTTAAGTCTTCGGAAGCATTCTTCCTTCCTTATGTCGGAAGCATTCACACTTCAGAAGATAAATTCCCTTCTGAAGTATTTCTCCTCCGATACATTATCTTTTTCTTCGGAAGTTTTATCTTATGATGTTACTCATCAGAAGCAGATGTCCTCCGAAGTACAATTTTTCCTGATGAACTTATCTAAATCTTCTGAAGTAGTGCTTCCGATGTTATAATTTACATTCTAGAATTATACATCGGAAGTAAGTGTCTTCCGAAGAACATTTGTTGGTCTCATGAACTCCTTCCGAAAGTAACATTTTCGGAAGCACTTTTGTCCTTAGGAAAATGGTGAATATTCCAATACCCCACAGCTGTCTCGGAAGACCTTTCTCTGACACTCCGGATCTCAAAATTTTAATGTGTCTCCATATTAAATGCTGAAATCCAAAGGTATAAAAGGTCTCCCGCTCTTTCATTTTCTCTCACCGTTCCAATTCAATTTTCACTTTCTCTCCCAAATTAAACCTAAAACTTCTACAATCGCCATGGAATCTTTCGTCTTTCGACCTGCTCACAACTTAGCAGCGGAGCTTTCAGCAGACAATGATGCTGACTTCGCGCCAATCATCTCCTTTCTCACAAGGAGCAGGTACCATTTTGCTTTAACGGTCAAACCTGTGGTGTATGAGTCTCATCACCAACAGTTTTGGCACTCTTGTTCAGTCGTCTCTTCCTCCAATGGTAGAACCCTCGTTGCTACTATTGATGCTCATCTTATTTCTGTATCTGTGGAGACCATCTGTCAGCATCTTCAACTATGTGATGCCGGGGGAAGGGTCTCATTCACAAAGGATGAGGTAGCATCGACTTTCAGGTCGATGGGATACGAAGGTCCTCTCCCTTCAACAACCTATTTGAAGGGTAGAGTGTCCTATAATTACAAGTACCTCATACATTTGTTTTTGCATTGTCTGTCTAATAAGACAGGTGGTTGGGATGAAGTTCCCTTTGACTTAGCCTCGGCTGTCCATGGCTTGGTCTCAAACCAACTGTTTATTTTCTCTGCTTTCATTTTCAATAACTTGGTTGACAATCTTTCATCGCCAAAGAAGTTTTGATAGTTGGAAGAACCTGGAAGAAACTCAAGAAAGAAAGTATCAGAAGCAAATACTTCTGATAGTCGGAAGAAACAAGACAAGACGGGTTTCGGAAAGAAAGTATCAGAAGCAAGCACTTCTGATAATCAGAATAAGAAGGCTTCCGAAAAGAATGTTTCAGAAGATCAGGAAAGAAAGGCTTCCGAAGGAAAGAGAACATCGGAAGCACATGCAAAGAAGGCTTCCTACAAACCAAAGAAATATTTTCCCTTCGGAAGAAGAACTTTGGAAGTAAAGCCCAACTGATCAACAAAAACCAAGTCATCGGAAGGGAAGACAAAAAGTGCTTCCGTTGACTGTCAAAAGAAGCAAACTTTTCCGACAACCTCAAAAGTCAAACAGATATGGAAGAAAAAGGAAATAGCTGTACCATCTATTCAACCACCAGTCCTACCAAAAACAAGCACATCATCTGTCCCAACTAAGATGATGTCAAAGCAATTTACTTACAATGATGCTAATGGAAAACCCAAGACCACATGGGCTTGGGTTCCCATCAGAAATTAATTCACTTCTGGTCATGTGCAGGGGCAGCAGGAATGAAAGAGCAACTTGTGGATTGTTGACAGTGGCTGCTCTAGGCACATGATAGGCAATAAGACTCACATGTACAAATATGAACGATTCTTTGGTGGGTCTGTTGCATTTGGAAGTGATCCAGTGGGAGGATACATCACAGGTAGGGGCACAATCACAAAAGGCAAGGTAAGCTTTAAGAATGTGCATTTTGTAAAGGAACTAAATTACAATTTACTGGGTGTATCACATGCGTGTGATCAAAAGCACAACATGTTTACTGAGCATGAATGCATTGTTCTGAAGCCAGGATATGTAGTCCCAAATGATCAGATCCTGCTCAGAGCTCCTAGAAAGAACAATATGTATATGCTAGACATGAGCACAGCTGCACCACTCAGTAATATAAGTTGCTTTGTCTCAAAAGCTTCACTTGATGAGTCATCTCTTTGGCATAGGAGACTTTGTCATGTAAACCTTAAAAATATGAATAAACTTGTCAAAATCAATCTAGTAACTGGCTTACCAACAAAAGAATTTATCTGTGTTGATAAATGTATTGCATGCTTGAAAGGTAAGCAGCACAAAACATCTCATCATGCCAAAGAGATAAACTCAATCACAACAGTCCTGCATTTACTCCACATGGACTTGTTTGGCCCCACAAGTGTTAAAAGTCTTGGTAGAAAATCATATTGCCTAGTCACTGATAATTTCTCTCGGTTCACCTGGGTATTTTTCTTAAGTACCAAAGATGAAACTGCTGAGACCCTAAAGTCATTCATACTTAGGGTGGAGAATGAAAGTGATCACCATGTAAAAATAATCAGATCAGATCTAGGAACAGAATTCAAGAATCATGTTTTAAATTCTTTTTGTGAATCTAAAGGTATCACAAGACAATTTAGAGCTCCTAGGACTCCGCAACAAAATGGTGTTGCTGAGAGAAGGAATAGGACACTAATTGAGGTTGCAAGAACCATGTTGTCTGATGCCAAACTTCCAATAACTTTTTGGGCAGAAGCAGTCAACACTGCCTGTTATGTCCAAAATAGAGTATTGGTATTTAAGACACATGGTATGACTCCTTATGAAATTTGGCATAAGAGAAAGCCATTTATTGGATTTCTTAAACCATTTGGATGTCAGTGCACCATCTTGAATACCAAAGATCATTTAGCCAAGTTTACCAAGAAATCAGCAGAGGGCTACTTTGTTGGGTACTCATCACATGCTAAAGCATATAGAGTATACATCAAAGCTTTCAGAATTATTGAAGAGTCTGCAAATGTTCAGTTCAATGAACATACTATCAATAAGCCTGGAACCGGTCCTGATTGGCTATTTGATCTTGATAGCTTTACATCTGCATTTAATCTTGTGAAAGAAGTTGTTCTAGATTTACAGTCAACTACCATAGACTCCTCCCAGTCTACAAGAAAAGAAGATTTTCCTGTTGAACTGCCAATAGCTTCAAGACAAATCTTGGCAGAATCCAATTTAGCACAAAATGATGTCTCACAGTCTGAGACAGTGAATACATCTCATGTTGTTCCTTTAAGTGACTCTACTTCAGTTCCAATGAGTCAAGAAGAAGATGTGAGTCCCTCAACAGTCCAATCAGTTCCAAACAATTTTGGAAATTCTTCTCCTAGAGAAAGTCTTCCCACTACAGTCCAATCTCAGAGACCTCAAGACCTACCAGAAATCCAGCTTAAGGTAGTACTTCCGAACCTTGAGCTCATTAATTTGGATTTGAATTCTCAGCTGGATGTGATTCCTAGAACTCGCATCCATAACACTCATCTAGTTGAGAACATTATTGGTAATGTTGAAGAAGGAGTAAAAACAAGAAGCTCCATGCACGAAGCAAACATCTGTTTGTTTTCCTATTTTCTATCCCAAGTAGAACCAAAGAAAGTTGCTGAAGCATTGAAAGATAAAAGTTGGGTAGAAGCCATGCAGGAAGAGCTTCTTCAATTTGAAAGGCAAGGTGTTTGGAATATTTGTCCTTTACCAAAGGGTAAGTATCCAATTGGAACAAAATGGGTGTTCAGAAACAAGAAGGATGACAAGGGAGTGGTCATCAATAACAAGGCAAGGTTGGTTGTTCAGGGGTATACACAGGAAGAAGGCATTGACTATGATGAAGTTTTTGCTCCAGTTGCAAGAATTGAAGCAACCAGAATATTTTTAGCCTTTGCAGCTGCCAAGAACTTCAAGGTTTTTCAAATGGATGTGAAAAGTGCATTCTTGTATGGAAGGATCGATAAGGAGGTGTATGTGTGTCAGCCTCCTGGTTTTGAAGATCCAAAGTTTCCTGACCATGTATGTAAGCTTGATAAAGCTCTTTATGGGTTGCATCAAGCTCCCAGAAAGTGGTATGAAACTTTATCTTCTTTTCTGTTGGCTAACAATTTCAAGAGAGGAACAATAGACAAAACCCTCTTCTTCAAGAAGTCAAATCAACATATCATGCTAGTACAGATCTATATAGATGACATTATCTTTGGTTCTACTAATGAATCTCTCAGCAAAGAATTTGAATCATTGATGAAGTCCAAGTTTGAAATGAGTTCAATGGGAGAACTCACTTTCTTTCTTAGACTACAGGTGAAACAAACTCATACAGGAATTTTTATTAGTCAGTCAAAGTATGTTAAAGACATTCTTGAAAGATTCAAGCTTACTGATTGCAAAGCTCTGGGAACTCCAATGTCCAAGACAACATCTCTTAGCCCTGATCTTGAGGGGGAGGATGTTGATCAACACCAATACAGAGCAATGATTGGTTCCTTGATGTATCTCACAGCAAGCAGGCCTGATATAATGTTTGCAACTTGTTTGTGTGCAAGATTTCAGGCCAACCCCAAGGTTTCACACATGCTTGCTGTGAAGAGAATTTTTAGATACCTCAAAGGAGCACCAGGTCTAGAATTATGGTATCCTAGAAATGAAGACTTTCAGTTCACGGCTTATACTGACAGTGATTATGGAGGATGCAATATTAGCAAGAAATCCACATCAGGAGGATGTCAATTTCTTGGATCCAGAATTGTTTCTTGGAAATGCAAGAAACAATCATGTGTTTCTACCTCTACTGCAGAGGCAGAATACATAGCTACATCAAGCTGCTGTGCACAAGTTATATGGATACAAAATCAGATGAAGGATTACGGATTAGAGCTGTTCAACACTCCTATACAGATAGACAATTCCAGTTCAATCTCCATCTCCAATAATCCTGTCAAGCATTCCAAGACCAAGCATATTGATATCAGGTATCATTTCATTAGAGATTGTGCAGAAAAGAAGTTGATTCATTTAGTCAAAGTTGATACAGAAAACAATCTGGTTGATCTCTTCACCAAAGCATTTGATGAAGGAAGATTCAGGTATTTAATAACTGCCATTGGCATGATTAACTTTGAATAAATGAATTGATAAGGGATGAATAATTCTTCGGAAGATAAACTTAAATTATCTTCTGATGAGTAATTACTCCTCAGAAGATAGTTTAAGTCTTCGGAAGCATTCTTCTTTCCTTGTGTCGGAAGAAGTCACACTTCAGAAGATAAATTCCCTTCTGAAGTATTATCCTTCCGATACATTATAACTTCGGAAGCTTTATCTTCTGAACTTACTTTTCAGAAGAACATGTCTTCCGAAGAACATTTCTTCTGATAAATTTATCTAAACCTTCAGAAGATACACTTTCGATAATATATTTCTATGCTTTGGAAGTAAGTATCTTCCGAAGAACAATTTTGGTTCTGTTAACTACTTCCGATGACTAATCCCCTCGGAAGTAACTATGTCCTTAGAGAATTTTGAACATTAAAACAACTATTCTCGGAAGACCTTTTTCTGACATCCGGATCTCAAAATTTAATGTGACTCCATATTAAATGCTGACATCCGAAGGTATAAAAGGATCTCCCGCTCGTTCATTTTCTCTCACCGTTTCCTTTCAAATTGATTTTCCCTTTTCTCTCCAAATTAATCCGAAAAACCGTCGATCGCCATGGAATTCCTTGCCTTCAGACCCTCTCACAATCTTCCTGAAGAGTTATCAGCAAACAATGATGCTGATTTTGCTCCGATCATCTCCTTCCTTCGAAGGAGCAAGTATTTATTCGCCCTCACAATTCAACCCGTGGTGTATGAGTCGCATCACCAGCAATTTTGGGGTTCATGTTCCGTTTCTACATTTCCCAATGGTAGGATCTTCCATGCCACCATTGATGCTCATCCTATCTCCATCGTTGTGGAGACCATCTGTCGGCATCTTCAACTCAATGATGCCGGTGGAAGGGTCTCATTCACAAAGGATGAGGTAGCATCAACCTTTAGGTCAATGGGATACAAAGGTGCTCTCCCTACAACAACTTATTTCAAGGGTAGAGTGTCCTATAATTACAAGTATCTCATACATGTCTTTTTGCACTGTGTATCTAATAAGACAGGCGGTTGGGATCAAGTTCCATCTGACATAGATTCAGCTATTCATGGCTTAGTCTCAAACCAACTTTTTAACTTTTCTGCTTTCATTTTCAATAATTTGGTAGACAATATTTCGTCTCCAAAGAAATTTTGTATGTATCCCAGATTTTTGCCGCACATCTTTGATAGTGAGTTGGGTTCTGTCCTCTCACTCACTGGGAATACATACAAAGTTCCCTTGGTCTCTTCCAAGGTTTTTGTTCAGTTAAAGAAGAATAGTAACCAGTTCTCTGGGAAGTTCACTCCTCTTCTTCCCTCTATGGAGATATCCACTCCACAAGGTGACAGCTCTGTTGCACATACAGATGCTGAACCCAAACCTTCCACATCTGTTCCACACCCCATAAAGATCACCTACAAACGTCGCCGAGCCCCTGAACATCTCTCTACAGCTGTTCAGGCCCCTTCATCTGAACCCATTAAGAAAAAGGTGAAAAGAACTGCCAAGGGCACAGTTTCACCTAAGGTGAAAACCACACCTGCTGTCACTCCACAGGTTCTTCCTCTGGAACCTGTGGCTGCCCTTAACCAGCCTGAAAGCCCTCAGAGTATGTCACAACACATACCTGAGAATATCCAAAGGGATGCCCCCGTCATTGAGTCTGCATCTGATGAAGCAACTCCATTAGATCAGAGACTGTCTCCCAGGTCTCTAGGTTGATATCACCCAGAAATGCCCCCACCCATTCTCTTACCCAGGCTCAAGGAACTTCTGCTATGGCTGTGGAGGAACCACTCTCTCCCACTACCCAAAAACTAATGAGAGTGGTGACACAGTTACAAGAAAGGTTCCCTGACCCAAAGCATACTATTTCAGAGGTTGACCCTAGGATTTCAAAAGGGGTTAATGTAGATGAGGCTGCCACTGCTGATGAACCTTCTTGGGTTCTTCAGGACAGTGGTACAGGAAATAGGACCTCATCTACGGCAACCCACACTGGGGAGGACTTCTTTGAAGCCCTTCTCAATAAGGGGAACCCAGGCACATCTGGTGGTGGAGGTGCAGGAGCTAGGCTCAGGACTCCATCGCCCAATGACTCCACTCAAGTGGATGAGGGCACTACTAATCAGGAATTGACGGCCACCATTTCATCTCTCCAAGCCAGGGTAGCTCACTTGGAAGCTGAGGTTGCTACCCTGCGGCTTGCGGTCCAGGCCAAAGAGGCTACTATCCTGGATCTCAGGAGAAGACCACCAATTCTCTGTGCTCCATTTTGTCCTGATCTTGCAACTACTACCTTTGTTTCACCTGATGCTACCAAAAAGGGGGAGAAGGTACCATCTGTAGCAGGGTCAGGATGAGAAGCCAGAGAAGAAGAAGTTGCACAAGAGGTCAACGCATCCATAGTCACATTGACTAATGAATGGGATGACTTCTTGTGTACTTACTTTCATAATTCTACAACTTCCTCTTCTTCTGATGATGGTGAGGCTGCCACAGAGTTTGAGCAGGAGCTCACAGCAGATCACTCTATGGAGCCTCAGTCCCCTGTTAGGACTCAACAATCTCCTTCTGGGACTAAGTCTCCTCCTGAGACTACAGCCCAGGTTTCCATGGAGGATACCACTCAAGAAGAACAACCTATCTCCATGGAACCCGTGTCCCCTTCTGGGACAAAGGCTGCTGAAGACCTCTCTTCCACTCCTGAGCACTCTGTGGATGTTGCTAAGGAATCACCCAAGGTGGTTGGTCAATCGGAGGAGGAAGTCAATGCTAAGGTTAACTCTGAAGCTGCAGCTGCTTCTGAAGACCCAGTCATTCTTGATGATTCCTCCACAGAGGAGCTAGTTGCCAATGAACCAACTGGTGAGGCTACAAGATCCATCTCCTCTGGGGCAAAGTTAATGGACAAAGGAAAAAGGAAATTAACCCAAGAGGAGGAAGCAGAACTAGAGGAGAGGATGCCGAAGAAAAGGAAGGGTCGACCAGATACTTCCCTCGATGATGAGCTTATCAGAATTTCTGCTCTTCTCCAAGAGAAGGGATATGATCTTGATGAAGTCTTACTATGGTCGGTACCTGAAATGGCTGCCAAGCTGGACAAGGTGCAACAGCAGGAATAGGCAGCTGCTGCATCCAAAGCCATGGTGAAGCTGACAAAGAAACAGAAGGATAAGGCCTACAGAGACAAGTTGAAGGCTTTCCTCCTTGAGTATGGCTTCCATGCTCGACAGCTAGGCCCAATGAAGAACTCAACCCTGGATATGCATGTTAGAGATGTAAAAGCCAAGATTGCCAGAGGTGAGTTTCTTTCTATAGAGCAAATACATGCTCAAAGGGCAAGCCTAAACTTAGGCTTAGGTTTAGGGGGAGGAGCAAGAATTGAAATACCCCTCTCTGGTGCTGGAATCAGAGAGGGTGAAGAGGTCATGTGTGGGGAAGCAACAAAAGCCATGTTCCCCAATATGTTCCCCCTAAACCCTAAGGAAGAACAAGCCTCTCCTCCATCAAGTCCTTCTTTGGACAACATGCTAATCTCTTCAATGATTAAGATCAACAAGGGTAAAAAGGCTGCAAGGAAACAACAATCAACAGACCCTGATCTTGATCCTGAGAGACAATCAAAGGCTGATGAGAGGAGAAAAGAGCATTCCAGTTCTAAGGATGCATGCCCAGAGCCCACTGCAAAAACAGATGCAGCAGTGGGCTCTAATGAAGAAGATCAGCATGTCAGAGATCTAAGGAGTCAAGCTATTTCCCAAGATAAACCAAGATTCAGAAGAAGAAAGAGCATAGCTAGAAGGAAAAAAAGAACTACTGCCATATCTTCTGACTCTGAGCCTGATACAGAACCCTCAGAACCAAGAGCCACACCAAAACCTTCAATGCCTGAGGAACATCCAAGAGACATCCGTGGCCTGATGCACACTCATACTTACATCCCTATAGTGAAGTGGAGCTTTGATGCACTTCATAAGACGTTCACACTCATTCAGGTCAATGGAGGGATAAAGGTTTTGGGTCTTATTCAACTGATGGTGTTGGCTGATCCCTTTGTGTTTGATTTGGAGAAACTCCCTCTTGAAAATCCAGATAATGGATTAGATGGGAGAGAAGCAGTTAAATGGGTAAAGACTATGGCACATGTTCTGAGGGGAGAGAGGGTGACAAGGAGAATCAGATAAGAAGTTTTGGTAGCATCAGCCTAGGGGAGACTGTAAAGGCTAATAAAGGCTGATGCTCACCAAACTTCAATTTTGTCTAAGTACCAGACACTACAAAGACAAACAGCATTCGGACGGATGGAGTTAAGCTTCGGAAGCATCATTGCTTCCGAAGGGTAACTCACTCCTGTTGAAGGCTGTACAAGACAAATCACTTCGAAAGGCCAACACTTAACAAAGATAAAGCTTCAGAGCTTCCGAAGACAATAAAACTTCTGAATATCAAAGGCTTCTGAAGATTCTCCTCTGCAACTTCCGAAGACAAAGACAAAGACTTCCGAGGATAATCCTCTGACAAAGACTGTAGCTGATTACTTTCATAGTACAAAAGGGACTGCCACAAGACATGCTGGTCTGAGTAAAAACTCTCACACCCCGAGCCGGCGGGGTTGGATCGAAGTCCCTGTCGGGCCGAAGGTTCTCGTACAAAGTTAAATTACAATAGGAAGTTTTAGTAATTTAACTAAGTAAACCTATCGTAAAATCAAATGTTTCTATCTTGTACTTGTACAAGATGTCAAAAGTGATTCGTATCAATCAACCAAGATGTGTGCTTCCCAAAAGTCTACTAGGTCCTCTATCTGAGTATCCTAGCATGCAGTCCTGAAGTCTGAGCCTATTCCTGTGCATCACCTGAGAAAGCATGTAAGAAAATAAAGTAAACTTAATGGTTGGTGAGTTCATGTAGTTTTATGTAAAAATAGTTTTGAAAAATCCTCTGAATGACAACCTTAACATCATCATTAACCACCTATACCATCTGTTTCAGTATGCTTATATATAGGGCATATGTAGGGTCGAACTTACCGTCCGCCCAGCCACCGTCCCACCACATACCAAACCACATGATATATTGTTCCTGATGATAATTAAGCGTTTCATCCTCCATCTTTGATTCAGTAACATTCGATTCATTGAATTCGATTACCCTGTATTTATTTACCTTGATTCCCTGAATGACAACCTTAACCTCACTAACAACCACCTATGTTATCCAACCGAGTATGCTTATATATAGGGCATATGTAGGGGACAAGCCCCAGCCACCGTCCCACCACATACCGAGCTTCTTAACATATTGTTGTTAATGATAATTAAGCATTTCATTCCTCTACCTTGATTCCATGACATATGATTCTTAGCATTTGATTTCCCTGAAAATGTTTACTTTGATTTCCCCGAAATGACAACCTTAACCTCACTAACAACCACCTATGTTATCCAACCGAGTATGCTTATATATAGGGCATATGTAGGGGACAAGCCCCAGCCACCGTCCCACCACATACCGGGCTCCTTAACATATTGTTGTTAATGACAATTAAGCGGTTCACTCCACCCTATTGATTCCATGACTTATGAGTATTGAGTTTGAGAGGCACCATTATGGACAGCTGAACACCCTAGGGAATTCAGCATCCATCCATAATGGTCCTAAATATGACTCGAGACGTGTTATGATAGAGGAACCTTCAAGCTGACACAAAGTCAACTAGAAGAACCCAAATCATTCTATTCAATTGTCATAACCATGGATGAATCAAGAAGAACACTGAATGACTAGTAGGGCTTGACCAAAGTCAAGACGCGGCGGCCAATCAGTCTGTCTTACATGATTCTGACAACGAAGAGCACTGATGACTAGTAGGGCTTGACCAATGTCAAGACGCGGCAGCCAACACTCTGTCTTACGATGTCCTATAGCTTAAGCATACAAGTTTAACGCATTCACATAGTTTCACTGATGACTTGTAGGGGTTGACACGCAGGTCAACACGCGGCGGTCAATCAGTCTGTTGTCTGAGCATTTCAAGCATATCGAGTATATCAAACATTCATGTTTTCCAAGTGTATAAAGTATATCAAGCATTCATGTTTTCAAAGTATATCAAGTATATCAAGCATTCATGTTTTCCAAGTATATCAAGTATATCAAGCATTCACGTGTTTCAAGCCTTCCAAGTATCTCGAAGATATCAAGCATTCCCGTGTTTCAAGCATATAAGTCTTTCTAAGTTTAAGTTTCAAGTTTAAGTTTAAAGAAATGAGTGTAAGTGTAAAGCATATTAATCATCTAGATTACGAGTGTAAGATATTAACCTTTAAGATAATTACATAAAGTATTATTATCTAGAATAAGCATTTATTGTTTTAGTTTTCGAAACGAGTGTATCAAGTATTAGTGTTTAGTGTAAGCATTTTCAAAGCCTTATCATTGATTATGTAGTTTAAACATAGAGTTTATAATTTAAACCTTAAACGTATAGTTTAAGCACATAGCTTATAGCATAAGTATTTAGCCCAAAGTTTAGGTATCAAGTTTATATCATAAACATCAAGCATAAAGTTTAAGCTTCTATTTTGTAGCACAAGCATCAATCATTTAATTCCAAATTTCCGGTTTGAACACAAAGTGTAATTTATAATGTAAATAAGATGGTGTAAATAATGTTAGCTATTTACACTATAGCCTTAGTCTTTAGTTTCCAAATAAGCATTACAAGTTCAAGGACTTGTAAAAGCATTATCAATAGTGTAAAAGCATTTAATAAACATTTCAATATTTGTTTAAAATGAATAATGTAAAAACGGTTGAGGAATAGGACCTACCTGATTTGTGAAGATTAACCATTTCTGAACAGAGAAAAGTCTTGAAGATGGGTGAAGAACATAAACAAGAGTCTGAGATGTAATGTAAACCGATAAACAAACATATGATTTATAACAATAGTAGTTCAATCATTCAACAAGATTACATTACCTACCCCTCTCATGCTCTCAAACTCCATGGATAAAGAATCCATGGAGTTCATGGGGGAGAGCTCTCTCAGGATTACATTGAAGCACACCCTCACACGCTCTCTTGTCTGTGTTTTTTTCTACAAATGAGAATAATCTCTATTTATAGTGTCACATGACCTAAAACCCTAAAAACAACAAATACAACAAAATGATAATAAAAAATAAATTTTAAATTAAGCTCTATCATTTGTTGTAGTCTTTAGGTCTTTTGGTCATCAAGTGTCTTCGCAATCTTGAGTCTTTAGTGGCTCGTGCGGTGACTCATTGCTCCCTAATCAACAAATACATAATACTTCATGTTTACATTTCATCTATCCAAATTAACCGTTGGTCTTGACTTTTCTAGACCCAACAGTCTCCCCCTATTTGGTTAGATGAATGTAAACAAATGCAGAAGTATAATGAAACAAACATAGATAATAAGATTGAACTTGTGTAGAATAAAATGATGTTTCTTTCACCGCAACAATTGTGAAGCTTTCTTTATTCCATTTCTCAAACCCAAAAGAAACTTCTTAAAGTTCCATATCCGAATATAGGGAATCGGTCCAAGTATAGGAATCCCAGCCTTCCTTGTAATGAACATGTGACAAATAAAGGTTCAAAGATGAATGTAAACCATAGCCCAACAATTTGATTCTTGAGAGTCTTCAAAGTAGAAACAAGAAATCTTCACATCAATGAAACCGAAGTCTTCACTGATAAACCACTAATTCATGTGCGTGTAAGTACTAGCCCTAAAGTCGGCTAACACCCATGAGTCTCGGTCTCTATTCGGCTCTTGTTTTCCATTGTTAATTCTAGTGATACATAATCGAATTAAATTTAAGTTAGCATGCTTGTCTTTGCCTTTACTCCAACCGTGTGTAAGCTCATCATGTTCAAGTGTTACTAGTGTATAAAATCCGAGAATTATTCTACATTTGTAATAATTAGAAGTGCTACAAAACACTCGTGTATGTTAACTCAACAAGTTGATTTATGTATTTTGTTTTCCATTTATTGTACATGGGCCGAATAAATAGGTTGGGCCTCAAAGAGTGGCCTAAGTAATCTCTTAGGCCCATTGCGTTTTCTTTGGGCCGGTTATCATGCATGGGCCGAATAATTGGGACAAGTATGGGTGGGCCTTTGGGCCGAAGTAGTTAATTGAATTTATTGGATTTTAGTTTGGGTCGAGTGATGTTTGGGCTTTTTAGTTGTATGCGTGGGCCGAAGGCACAAGTTATTGGTCTAACCTGATTGGGCCTGATATTGGGCCAAGACTGTCATCGTTAGCCGACCCCCTTCAAGGGTTCGTGGACTAGAGAATTTGGGTTGGGCTGTTTAAATGTCTTGGGCCTAATAAGTAGCTGATCAAATGTGTTTATATATTTCTTTGAAATGTTGAATTCCGATGGTTAAACGAAAAGGAACATGTTGTATCCAAGTCCCAATCCAGCGAACCTGTTAAGGATATGGACTAAGGTTCGTAGGTCTCTGACCCCGAAATGGTTCGGCTAGAATCTAGGCTTGCATGGGTAGGGTTCGTCGGTCATTGACTCGTGAATGACACCAGCAGGTTCGGCAGAGGGTGCTTGATGAACCGAGGGTTCGCTTCTATGAGGTTCGCCTCACAACAAGGGTTCGCCACCCTTGACAGGAGGTTCGCAAGAAGGCTCGTCGGTCTGCTAGGGTTCGGCTGGTGATTCGTGTCTTTGCAGGGTTCGTCGGATAGGACAAGGTTCGTACCATGGGGAGGGTTCGTTGCATGAAAGGCTCGTGAGGTCTGCCTCGAGGGTTCGTCAGCAAAAAGGGTGAAAGGTTCGCTACCAGGGGTGAAGTTCGGCGAGCTGAACAAGTAGGGTTCGGCCGAGCCTATTCCTCACGAACCTCGAACGTTTCCTCCATGTCTTCCCCGGCACACCTGGACCTGGTAAGCGGCTCTATGGCTGATTTACGAGCTAAGGACTGTACACTAGCATAGGGTTAGTGGTGAAGATGAGTTTCTAATCGGCTAAGTGGGGTGGTCGAATAACAAGCATAAAAACCCTATTTTCCATAACTTTCTTTCATCATTACCTCGAAAATGAATGGTTATCGTGGTAGATCGGTTGTACTTCCTTGTAGAGAAGGTTTCTAGCTACGCGTGGACACCAAGAACGTCCAAATCCGTTGAGAAACAACCAAGTTCTTGAGGATTGAAGATGAAGATTTTAGAGAGAAAAGTGACGGTGGTGGTAGTTTAGAGAGAGAGAGATCTTGAAAATGAATCCAATGCCAACATTTGGTGTTTAAATACTCCGAGGGTATTAGGGTTCATTTAGGTTACTCGGTTTTCGTCTACATTGCGTTTCCGGATCGTAACGTGCACGTTTTATTAATTAAATAAAAGGGACTTTATTTTAAATATTTGGAGGGTGGTTATTTATAGAAAATATTTTAAATATCATTTTCTTGAATTATTATCGTAGTTTATTATTTTTACGCGTTTTCGATAATTCTTTCGCTAATTTACGTATTTTAATTTAAATAGTTTCTTTTTAATTAATTTCTGATGAGTTTCAAAATTGTAAAACAGGAAATATTATATTTCCTTAAATTTATTATCGTTCGAATCGTCTTCGTTTTCGTTTCGTCAGAAAACGTAACTTACGTTCGTTTTCGTACAGAGCGCTACTGTACAAACACGATCGAACATTTCACTTTCTGATTTTGTTTTCTACTGATCAGTCACCATTCCAGATTGTTAAACTTTCAGATCTATTCGTACAGATCATCACCTGTACGAATAATTCGTCCGTTTAGCATTCTGTAACAACAATTGTTATGGTTTTATTTTGTTTATCCTCACATACATTTATAGCTAATAACATAAAATCAAGCATGTATGCATCTGTTCATGGTTGTCTGATGTGTTTCTGACTGTTTAAACCATGAGGTTTAAATCAGAATTTCAGAAACATAGTATTATAGTTTGTGTTTAGCATCGAATGTTACTAGCTTATATGTAATTCTCCTAGTTTGTATCTGAGTTACTGTACAAGTTACTGTACAGATTACTGTTCCAGTAACGATTCCGGCACAGATGTTACAAAAACAAAGATAACATACCGATAGTCAGACACAGCACCTTACTTCCCTTCCTCAGCATTAAATGCAAAAGATCATCTGAAGCCTTGAAGATCAACAACATTAAATGCCTTTTGTATTTTAGCTAGTCTTTTGTAAAGTCAATGTCTATATGTATAATGATTGTAATTAAGTGTCTTAGCCTGTTAAGACACTTTACATACTAGAATAAGCTTTACTTTATGTATTGTCTAGTACACCCAACTTGTATTCCTAAGAGTATACGGTTGTAGCCTTGGCTATATAACCTCTCATTGTAAACTAGTATAGTGTGCTTGTGTGTTCTGCTTGTAACACTTGTAATACTTTGAGAGAAAATATATCTTTGAGCTTGAAATTTATTCTTGTGTTCTTATTGTTATTCAAAGATTATTTGTTCACCATTGAGTGTTTGAGAGATCCTTCTAACAGATATTCCGCATCTGTTATATTGTAAGAGAGAAATACTTGTGAATTGTTGTTTGAAGTAAACAACCCGATCCAACAACTAGGTTACAGACCCGTGTATTACACGGTTTGCGAATAAAAAATGTGTGATTTTATAATTATGTCTTCATAGATTTACATATTTAAATATTACATCGTTTTAAATTTACATGATTATATTAAAACTAATAATATTAGTTATACCTTTTTTATACAGAAAAACTTTAGAAATATAAATTTTTAAAAATGTTTCTTAATATATATGTGTGTGTGTGTGTATAAAACATTAAACGTAGATGTATTACACACTTACGCATGTTAAATATTTAATTTTAAAATTATTTGCTTAAAATAAAATAATATATATATTTCAAAGACGTTTTATAAAAAATTAAAGAATTGATTTATAATTTAATCATATTATTTGCTAATTTAAATAAACCATTAATATTTAATAGGGGAAAAAAAAGAAAAGAAGTCAAAATTTAATAAAAAATGTCATACAAACATTTATTATGAGAGAAAGGAGGGAAAACAATTTTTAAGTGGTCTAAAAACTTGACATGTGGCATATAAAACCTTTATTTATTATATATTATAGATTATAGATATAGATATAGATAGATGCGATTACACAATAGAAAACCATAAAACCATATAACTTAAACATAATAAATGAGAAGGTGAGTGGTTAAATGAGAAGGTGAGTGGTTGATAGTAATTATGTTTGTGATTAATACATGAAATTACACTATTAATTGTTAAAATACGTACACTGAGTTAATACAAATTTTTTTAAAAGAGGAGTTTTTTTTTTGCAAATTTTAAAATTCTAAATCGATCTTTGTTCAAGAACAATGGGTGTCAAATTTTCTTTTTCAACCAGCGTAACAAAACATTATTAATGTAGATACTGTTAAATTTCTTTGATGTTCATCGAGATTAGATCTCTCTCTCACACACACATGTGTGTACTCAAAAAATTAGACATTAAATTTTTTTTGATGATATAAAGCAAAAGACCTATTGATGAGAAAATTATTATTATTTTTTCAACAGCCTTAAAAATCTCATATATAAGATGCATCAACATGACATTGTTATATATCTTATAAGGTCCCAATTCATAAATAAGAGGTTTTTGATGTTTGTCACATTATATATTGTTACGATCTTAGTGTATGATATTTTAATAAATGTTTAATTCTTTTATTGAATTGTTAAAACTTGAAAGTGAATATGGAATTAGCTAGACGAAGCAAGGGGAAAAGGGGGTCAAAATAAAAGGGTATAGATTTGTGCAAAAGTTTTGTGATTGCTTTAAGAAAACCCCACTATCACATGTCATGTGTGGACCAAACGATTCGTATCTTAAATATTGTAAAAATGCCTTGCCTTATTTGAGCATAAATTGTGTATTTGGTTATATAAAGGCATTGCTAGCTTGAAGCTTGTTTATTTAAGTTGATAACCCGAGTTAACTCGTCAAAATCCACCTAAATCGTTGGTTTATTTTTTTAATATTGTTGTTACAAATGTACAACACATTTTTCGTTTATGAATATGTATAAATTCATCATCGTTTACTATTTTATGCCAGTGTAAGTATTTAGACATTTACATATGTCGTTGCAAATTATAAAACAAAAACATGAAAGAAAAGGTGCTACACATTTGTAATAATGGTACTTGAAAAAAAAAAAATTAAACCCTGCAACTTAGATTGATCTTTGCGGGTTATTTCAAGTTAGCAAGATAATATGGATTTTTTCAAGCTTACATTCCTATATACATATATAGGGATTTCTTAATATTTAAAAAAATCTTTTTTTATAAAAAAGAAAAAAACGCATTTTTTAAAAACCAAGATATTATAAACCTAATATTTCATAAAATATATATTTTTTTTCTAAAACGACAACCTCTATTAAAAAATACAAAATATTTTACAATCTTGTACTTTTAAATTAAGAAGAAAATTTTAATAAACGATCGCTACACTTTAGTGACATGATGTGGTGATCTTAGTGCAAGACTGCAAGTTAGATCGATGTTTCATTAGCATAGGAACATCTTGAGATTGACACTTGGCCGGCTCTCAATAAATAAAATGTAAGAGGATGTCCGGGCCTCCAAAATCTAGGGTTATAATTCTTAAAAAAACACAATAGTTTTTTATATATTTATTTCATAATTAATATAGAAGGATAATATATATCAATTGGTTTAGTATGTTTCTTCTAGACTTAAAGGTATCAAGTTTAAACCTCATAATACGTGTTTTGTTAGTATTAATTTTTGTAATAGCAACCCACTAAATAATTTAATTAAAAATCTTTTTAATATAGATAATAAAGATATATATGCCCTGATTTTAAAAAAAATGTTTGAGTATTTAAGATATGATATATATATATATATATATATAGGGTAAGGATCCGTTGTTAACCCACCTTAATTGCGGTAACCCATTAACCCTGGCAAAAAACGCTCAAATCGCAAAATTTTTTTTTTCATGGTTTTTTTTATGCAAAAATAGGGGGGCTCCTTTTTTAAGCGTTCGCTAATTCACAAGCGTTAAAAAGTTAAACGAAATGTAAGTTTGCGTTACACTGCGAACATTTATTTAAGTGTCGCAGTGTAACGCAAACTTACATTTCGTTTAACTTTTTAACGCTTGTGAATTAGCGAACGCTTAAAAAATGAGCCCCCCCTATTTTTGTATAAAAAAAACCATGAAAAAAAAATTTTTGCGATTTGAGCGTTTTTTGCCAGGGTTAATGGGTTACCGCAATTAATGAGGGTTATTATATGATCCCATTCCTATATATATATA
This sequence comes from Mikania micrantha, assembly GCA_009363875.1. Taxonomy (NCBI): domain Eukaryota; kingdom Viridiplantae; phylum Streptophyta; class Magnoliopsida; order Asterales; family Asteraceae; genus Mikania; species Mikania micrantha. Next base: position 43,854,838 of record CM018685.1, on the reverse strand, counting down.
TATATATTTGTTGATTATCTTATTACTTTATTATTTCTTTTCATGTACTAGATTGATAGAGGTAGAAAGGAGCAAAAACAGGCTCCGGAACCGACTACACGAACCAGAACAAGACTTGGTCCTACCTGAACCAGCGGGTATAGACGGTTTCGGTTTTTAGAGAAAATTGAACCGCCAAATATGTATTTTAAATTCGATTTTATCTTTGTTAACGAATAAACATTGTTTTGAATTTGGCTTATTATGTTAACAAAATAAATATTAATTATATATTGAATTTAGTTTTTAGGTTTATTCAGTTTTTTTATTCACTTAAACAAAGTTGTAATCCAGATCGGCCTGGTTAACGAGTAGGCCTAACATTATTCAAAACTGAACAAACTTAAAATTAAGCATTCAAATTTCCTAATTAGTGGCTGGCCTTAAGTTTGAAAAAGGACCACGAATATCATATTCGTCTTGAACATTTTAAATGTTTGAGTCAGCTCTAAGATTTACATATATTTTATGCACAATATGGAGTTGTGAACACTTCCTTTGTAGGGATATATTAAAACCATTAGTATCTAGTTTTATGTTCATTTATTATACACGTCAGGAGTCCTGAATAATATGTCGTTGTTTGTGAATGGTTAGTATGCAACTTTAGGTTTTAGTCTACATACAAAGGTGAATGAGTGATATTTTAGTTGGTAATGTAAACACTTTTGTAGTTCGTATTTTCTCTTTAATTATTATTACAAGAATGTCATTTAATAATCATTTATGCATGGGTAAACAGGGTGTACACGGTCCCGGTTTTACGTGTTTTAGGCAAAATCGTTAATAACGGTTTTTTAATAATTAAAACCAAAACCGAACTGTAAAAATAAATACCGAACCGTTATCAATGGTTTGGTTCCGGTTTGAACTTTCTGGTTTGAGCTCATTAAAAATAAAAATTGAATCAAACATAAGCGTTTTACGGTTTGAGATGAGTTAATCATATTGCAAAACCAAAATGTAAGTTTTTTAATGCCACATAAATCATCAACCCTACACACACACATTGCCTGGTTCGGTCTTTTCCGAATGGTTTTAGTGAAAACCGTAAACTAAACAGTTCAATACAGTTTCAAACTTTAAAACCGACTTACCAGAGGGGAAAAAACCATACTTGTTTATGTGTTTGTATAATATTTTCTTCTGTAATACAAACAAAACTTCATTCGTGTGGGATTTACATTTTTAAATTCCAAGGTAGAAATGAAGCTGTCCACTTTAATTTCTGGCTCCTTTTGGCTGTTGTAGTGAACCTTTTGACTTATTAGTACTATGTTCGCTTAGTTGTCCCACTCAAATCATGATAATTAACTCAACATTCAATGATATTGTTCAAGCCTTAAATGCATGATGGTTGCACCCCTTAATCAACAATGTACTATATAGAATCAAAATCTACTTTTGTATCATAAAATGAACCCCAACCTCTTCTTTTTCTTTCTATCTCATGCATAGCACGTGGGTCTATTTTTAATTTTTTTGTTTGTGTAATCTTTCATATCAATTGTGCAATCAATACGTAAGACACTGCAAGAAAATGTTTACATAGTGGCAATGTTTTTAGCGGCGACACCATCTATAGCGGTGACCAAAAACGTGGATCCTCCTCGTAGCTGATCTAACCACTGAAATTAATAGTTGGGATTGCTTCGTACATGAATCATTAGCGGCCCGTCGCCGCTAAAGGTTAAATATACGGCGCTTTCTTTCCCTCCTTTCCCACATGATCCCGCTGTTGATACCCTAAAATCTCTTGCAATTGAACTTTTAGAGCTTGACCCGATCCTAGGATCCCACTCGCACCTTTACCTCTGCTCATGAGCAATCTTAATAGTGGTGACACATTCCTTTTAACGGCGACACTTTAGCAGGGTTTTTTGACACCAATAGCGATGACATTTGTTGCCGCTAATGGCACTTTTCCTTGTATAGAGAACGGTATCATGAGAATGTTTATTCTTATATGCTTTTAGACGAATCGAATCAATCAAAACAACCTCAAATGGCATATTTATCAACTAAAATGATGGTGGCATTACTCTATGATTCCATAACAAACTCTGGTTCTACCGGTTATACCATAACATATAAGTTACAAACTGATATGCTTTATAATAAATAAAATGATGACCGAAAAATTAATTGATAACTTGCCACTATTCGTAGTAAAATCTTCATCTTCGAATTTACAGTTAGGGATATTTACATATATTTTTTTGCTAAGAACCTTTATTATGTAATTTAATTTTTTATTTAGAAGAAGAAATATGTTTTATGAAAATAAAATTTGTAATTGACTTATGACGTATGGATACACCTTTATATTACTAATCATGCATATAATTAGAAAATATTCAGGATAGATTTAGATCATGAGTGCTATCATAAAAAATGCATGACTTAGTATACATGTATATTCTCAAGGTTATGTACATGAAATCAATAAATTTTAACATAACTATAGTGCTATAAAAGATTAAAAACTTGATAACAACTTTCATTATTTTCTTTTTTAAAGGGTAGATACAAATTGAATAACAACCCACAAATCTTGGGTTCATACCTTTTCTAAGAAAGTAGCAAACTAGATGGAAATTGAATGTGTGTATAGTAGCTAGATAGGTACATACAGGCAATAAAGAAATGGTCCAATTTTTCATTTTCCTTGATTGCACAGGCTTTTGCTTTCAAGTTATTTCCTTTCTTGGCTGTTCTTCCTTATTTCCATTTCTGGATACCCCCTATTCCACCACTAGACTTGCCTTCTTTTTCAGATTGTCTGACCATTTGTTCTCATTTATTTTTCCCATCTTTTTCACTCTGCAATATCCATATCTCTCTGAATATATATTAAAGAACAATTCAAAGTTACCACAACTAATATCCACCAATTGGGTTCCAATCTCATTATTCATATTGGTGCTAAAAAGTTCAAATCTTTGATTGATAAAAGGTGTATGTAGGTACAGTTATTAATCACATGAATGCAAGATTAACTAATATTGTAAGACCAAAGGTGAACTAAAAAGTTACCACAACTAATTTTCACCAACTGGGTTCCAATCCCATTGTCATTTGATGCTAAATGGTAGGGGTGTTCAATTTTCGAATATGACTCGAAAAAATCGAAATTCGATTCGAATTTTCATATTCGTATTCAATTCAATTCGCAGTATAATATTGAATTTCGAATTTCATATTTTTAATTTGATTTGATTCGAAATTCGAATATAAATTATTTATATATTTTTATTTTATATATACAAGTAGTTATTATATTTAAAAATTAGACTTTTTAGTTAGGTGATTTATTTTATAAAAACTGAAAGCCTATTACACAAATGTTAATTTAATTATAAAATACACATAATTTTAATACTTTTAAATACACTAAACCTAGACATTCACAACAAAAGCGTCAATCATGAATCTCGAAAAATTGATCATTTTGGTTGTTAATTTATAATATTTTGATTACGTGTCACTTTATGTTTTTCGTATTCTATCATTGACATTATATATTGAACTTTTATCATTTTATTAGTTTAAATGATATCTCTAATATTACAACTTAGATGTTTGTTATTTGATTTTTGGGTGTTTAAGGTTTTGATTATTTGATATTTTGAATATATAAAGATAGCAAGTATAAACAATTTTTTTAATTAAATTCAATCAAACCAATTCGAATTCTGATCGAATTCCAATTCTGAATTAGAATATAATCGAATATCGAATTTGAAAGCGAATTCGAATTCAAATCGGGTTTTTTGAATAAATTTTGAATTCGAATGCTAATAAAAAATTCGAAATCATTCAATTCGAAATATTCGAGTTATTCAAAATTCGATTCTATGAACACCCCTACTAAATGGTCCAAATCTTTGATTAATAAAAGATGTAGTGTAGGTATAGTTATTAATCACATGAATGCAAGATTTACTGATTGTAAGACCAAGGGTGAACTAAAAGGTTACCACAACTAATTTTCACCAACTGCGTTCCAATCCCATTGTGATTTGGTGCTAAAAAGTTCAAATCTTTGATTGATAAAAGGTGTAGTGTAGGTACAGTTATTAATCACATGAATGCAAGATTTACTGATTGTAAGACCAAGGGTGAACTAAAAAGTTTACCACAACTAATTTTCACCAACTGGGTTCTAATCCCATCGTGATTTGGTGCTAAAAAGTTCAAATCTTTGATTGATAAAAGTTGTAGTGTTAGTACATTTATTAATCATATGAATGCAAAGTTTACTGATTGTAAGACCAAATGTGAACTAAAAAGTTGCCACAACTAATTTTCACCAACTGGGTTCTTTGGTGCTAAAAAGTCCAAATCTTTGATTGATAAAAGGTGTAGTGTAGGTACAGTTATTAATCACATGAATGCAAGATATACTGAATGTAAGACCAAAGGTGAACTAAATAACAAGTTACCACAACTAATTTTCACCAACTTGGTTCAAACCCCTTATAATTTGGTGCAAACAAGTTTAAATCTTTGATGATGTAGGTGCAGTTATTGATGGTAATTGACATGAATGCATGTAGCATGATAATAAGACCTAAGGTAAACTAAAGCAGATGGATGTAGTAAATACAATGATAAAAGTGACTTTAGGAAAGCACATGCATGGTTGCCTGAGAACACACATACACACAAATAAACACACTGCCATGAATTCTGAGTGAAAAAACAATCAATATATCCACACAAACACACTGACATACTCACATGTTTTAACCCCCACACATAAAATAATAAGAATTGGAATCAGTACTGTCTTTCATCTTCATCTTGATTATCATCAAACATGGATGCCCCAAGGCATATAATCTAACTTAACTACCATTTTATCATCACCATCATCATCCACCACATATTATATATGCAATGAATTTGAACCCAATAAAACCAACAAAATGTATGATAGAAATTTATAGTTATTTACTATCATATAAACAACTTAATTGATTGCTCAGAAGTTGAAAAGAAAACAGTGATTTCATCATTTTCCAACCAGAATGCTTGTTTCCAAAACAAATGATTCCCTTTTGGGTATCAGACAAGTTAATGTGAAAATAAAGTGAAAAACTTATGCAAGCAAATTCATGGAGGCAATCTATAAACACCTTGAGATCATTATATGTGCATGTAGTGGCGGAGCTTGAGAGTTAAGGAAAGGGGGCCCGAAATTTATGAGACTCAGAATACATGTTAAATATTTTAAACGAGGAGAGAAGAAACATGTATTTTTAACTAAAAATAATCTTTCGGCTCGAAAATTAACATTACTGACGAAAAAAGAGCGAGGCGGTCGCCCCCGGGTCTCCACATAGCTTAGCCCCTGTGTGCATGTGCATATATATTTGAAGTACCTAGTGCTTTGAGGTATTGACATCATCATCATCATATGCTAACGTAATTGAAGAAATTATTGTTTCTGGGATGTGTAAAAATCTTTGAAAACATCAGAAGATTATTGTATGAAGAAATGAATGCGTCCGCTGCCGGGAAGATTTTAATTATTATTATTATTTTTTATCAATTATTCATGAATCTGTTAAAAAATTATTCGTGAATACCAAAGGGATACCCAGGTGTGTAGATTTAAGAGTAAGTTTTTCAATTATCGATATTTGATACTAAGAAAAACTCATGAATATATTAATTCTTCACCACTCAGATGCTCGATCATGAATTCAGTTTCACATGACTTCAAAACGTACTGAAAACGATTGTATGGATTCTACTAGAAGTTCAATTTCTCTCAAATTAAATGAACAAAGTTTCTTGGTGTAAATTAAGGTCAGCTAGCTAAAAGTTGTTTAGTAGGTGTGTATAAATAAGAAATAGTTAATGTAGTGTTTCAAAAAAATTAAATTAATATTGCTAGCATTAACCACATAATTACGTAAATGAAAATTATAAAATACGAACCTAAAATAATATCAATATGTATAATTAGCCGAAAATAAATTAAAATCATCGTAAGGGAAAAAAATAAAAATTTGGTTTAACAATAAATTAAATTATGGTAAATAATAAAAATTATGTTTCAAAAAAATAAAAAAATAAAAATAATGATTTCGAAACCTTAAACGGGTTAACGGGTGTACAAGAATTCGAATTGTTTTATAAATGGGTCAACCCGAACTTTACACTTTTTTAAGTGTATTATATTTAATTTGTCAACATAAAATCTAATAGTTTTCGTGTAGTGTTTTAATTGTGTTTCGGGTGGTGATAGAATTACTACCCCTATTAATACTTTTTTTTAACAGCTAAACGAGTCCTCGGACCCAACCCACGCGCTGCGACCACTACCAACCCCCAGAAACATTTAAAGCCGGGCGTTGGCGAGTGCCGAATCGAGGAACCGCCACACCATCTAGGAGGAAACTCACACTGAGAAAACCCCCCTAGCTCACTCAGAACATTTTTTGCTTCAGGCGAAACTTGAACCTAAGACCTCCCATTGCTGGTAGTCAAGGAGTACCACTAGGCTATAAGCCCAATGATGCCCCTATTAATACTTACTAGCAAAACTATATAAAGTATAAACTAACCAATAGTAAAGTACAAAAGAAACCTAGAATATAACAATCTCCAACAAGTTGCTATTAACCAATATATATTTATCAAAATATATAATCGGTTTATATTATTTGTATATTATTTTGTCATTATTGTATAACTTCTTTTAGGTTTACCTAACTTAGGAGATATACAATCAGAGTTGGGCCAATGGGTGGTATACCTAGATGTGGGCAAAAAACCAAAACCGGTACCGGAACTGACAACCGGAACCTGTGGGTAAAACGGGTCTAGTTTTTCCTACAAATTAGAGCTAGAAAAGAAATTGAAAAAACCAGAATCGGTTCCACCTGTATCAGGCCAAAAACTAAACCGGAATCGGCAAAAATCCGGCCTGAACCGGTCAAAACCCAAAACCGTAACCAATTATTAACTTTGTTGACCGGAACCATTCTGAAAAAACCCTATTTGCGCACCTCTAGGTATACCTAACTTTGGAGATATACAATCAGGGCGGCTTAATGGGTTCAAATTATAGGCCTTTGCCTAATGCCTTCATTTTTATTAGGGAGTATGGACCCTATTAGAAATGTAATGGGCTTTCAAGCTATATATTTTGGTTGGGCTTGCTTCCTGCTGGTGGGTTTGCTATACAAATCAGGGAACAAATAGACAGGTTTCGGGCCAGATGCAAATTAGGGGTTATCACAATTTGCCCCTTCGACTTCGTCTTATCGGCTGATATATGTCCCTTCGACTTTACAATCCACATATGTTGATTATGTTCCACAGACGACAGAATGGAGACTAAAGGACCACAATCCAGTCTCCACAAGTTTGTGACTTCAATCAATCAAGTTCGTAACCACAGGCGGCCCTCAGAATTGACTGTGCCGAGGACGCGCCGGGAAAAATGCCCCTAGCGAATTCAAATATTAAAGTGGAGGTGTTTAAAAAACCAAAAAACCGAAATGTATTAGTAACTGAAAAAATCGAACCGAATTCTAAATTCAGTTTTCGTTTTGGTTCTAGTTGTATCCAAATTACAAATTCGGTTTTTTGTTCGGTACCTAACCATATCCGAATTTCGGTTTTTAATTCCAATTTTTTATAAATTTGGTTTGTTTGGTTTATCGATTAAATCGAATTCAAATTTAAATTTATTATCTTATTAATAATATATAAGATTGAATTCGGTTTATTCGGTTTTTAATCGCATTATTTGGTTTTAATCGGTTTATTTGATTGAATTCGGTTTATTTGGATCGGTTTATTCCACTTTTAAGAGGTTTGTTTGGCTTTCAATCTGTTTATTTGGTTTTAACCAAAATTAGAACCAAATCACTTCTCGAATTCGGTTCGGTTTTTTGACAGGGAAAAAATTGAAAACTGATTAAACCAGACTGAATAAACCGTTAACCAAACCAATGGACATATTTAGTTTAAAAGGCATGAAAGTAACTTCCTATACTTTAAAAAAATGATTTTTTGCACCCATTAAACAATGTGTTTATAAATCCTTCTTTTTAGTTCTATTCGCCTTATTAATTTTCAATTGAATGAATCTCTATATATACGTATATATAAAAATTTTGGTGCCCCCTAAAAAATGGGCCTGGGACAGAGGTTGGGTTAGCCCCTCCCCCAGGCCGCCCATGTTCGTAACTTAGGTGTGTTGAGTAATCGTTTTTGGTAGCTTAATTGTGTAGTTTGTAAATCATCTTCTTTAATGAATGGGTATTTGATTTAGTAAATTGTTCTTATGATGTTATGCCAGACATAAATTTTTACCTTTTGTTGTTCGATCGTTATGCATACATGATTTTTTTGAACTTTAGGTGAAGTATTTTCTGATGCATTAATGAAATCTTGGTTTATGATTTAAGATTATGTGTTGAGTATGTAGTAATTAAATTCATTGATTGTGTTATTTTTATGCACTCTAAGTGTTTGTTGAAATGTTTGGAAGGATTTTTCTGCATATCATAGGCGAATTTTGTCACACCTCCAACTCTCGTCACCTGAGATGATGGCATTCGTCACTCTGAGATGATGGCATTCGTCACTCTGAGAAGGTTGCGGAAGCATAGTGGTGATGTCTTACAGGTGAGGTGTGACTTACTTGATCTGGTATCACAACACAATGATTAACTTAAAGTAAATACATTACAAGGTTTCGTCATTACCATCAACATTACAGTTTATAAACTAAGTTTATTACACTATCTGAGTTATTTAATTACAAGTGTTTGAAAGTACAGCCTCACCGTGGTCATTGTCTCCCTGCAAAAATGTTTGAATTTGAAAGATCAGCACAAAGTTGGTGAGTTCGTAAAGTTCAAGTTAAACCATATGATATGATATGATATGATATGATATGATATGATATGATATGATATGATATGATATGATATGATATGATATACAAGTTCTCAAGATATTCCGTTCAAGATAACCATGAGACCCGTATCTCGTTCCTTTCGGACAATTCAACGTTTTACGAAGATACTACCCGTCGGTAAATATCTTAATGCCTCATTATCTTAATGTCTATCACTAACATTAAGAAGGTGTTACGGAAACAGGTAACAAACATTCACACCAGGGGAGATGCAAACCTCCCAGTGAATGAGTTGTCAGCCGATAGTACTATCATTAATGCTTGTTCGGCCCCAAATGGGTTCACTAGATACAGTTTCGAGGAATGAGGACTTTTGACACTGTGACAAGATACTAACGGCAAAATCCCATGAAATCACACAATTGTCACATGAAATCACACAGATAACAGTGATACATATCATATGTTTAGAAATGGATTTAAAGAGGTACCCCGATGTTTATAAAACATTAAAGATAAAGAGGGTTGTACGAAACTCACCTGAAGTCTCGAGGTAGTGAAATCACACGCAAACTGATGATAATAACTAAATTCTGCATTAGTTTATGTTTAATGAGTTATTTCTGTTTTAACTTACTGATTAGATCTTTCTGAACGTTCAATGTCATAGACATTGCCTTGAAAGTCATCAAACCGATATTAGGTTTTTAATTAATTATTTTAATGCCATATCATACAATGTATGACAATGTAGGAACATATACTAATTTAGGTTCCTAATATAAGGTTGATGACACGTTTGATTAATCAGAATAATATCAGATACTCCAAATAGTTAATGTTGTTGATTATGATGCTGAAACAGTTTCTAGATGAATTTATGGCTTAGGAACGATCAATCCTTGTTATTGATTATCCAAATATCATGAAACATCATAATGTAACATTGTAATTGGTTTAATAGCCATGTTTAACATACTAATCTGACTGTTATCATAAACATCAGATAATCATTCCAATGAGTATGTTAATGATTGTGATTAGTTTGAAACACTTGGATTTAACCTTGCATTTCAAAGATTAATCAAAACTAATCCCCTATATTGTCACAATCAAATGGTTTAAACCATTATAACCAATGTTATAGTTTCATGAAAACCGGGCATTACAACGGATCAAAACAAGGATTTACCCGTTAACACATCGAGTTCTTCGTTTATAATCAATCCTAGCCATCCTCTAGGCAATAATCAACAACCCTAACTATACCATTACATTCAAAAACAAGATCAAGTCAACCATTATTGTCACACCCCGAGCCGGCAGGCTGGATCGACTTTCCCGTCGGGCTGAAGGTTCTCGGGGCGCGATATCGTTTGATAATCAGAATGATCAGATTGATTGCATAGCACATGATATATAAATGAGAAATGCTAACATGACAATGATATAGAATTACAAAGTTAAATTACAATGTTTTGTTCATAATTTAATTAAGTAAATCTATCCAAAAGAATCAATGAGTTTCTATCTTGTAACTGTACAAGATCTACAAAAGATTATTCATTTTTTTGTCATTCGAAAATATGCTCGACACAAAATGTAACTAGGTCTTCTAAAGTCTACTAGCTATTTCCTGATGTCTGGTGACTAAACCTGTTCGTCGCCTGAGAAAACATGCATTTAAACAAAGTCAACACTACGTTGGTGAGTTCATAAGTTTGATAATTGAAAACATTGATTTGTTCACATACACAGTCACAATGTCATACATGATACTTGTTAATGTTTGATTCGTCTGTTCACACAATGGTTTCTCCATAGTTATATTCACAAGTAGTATCTCATCCTATTAGCTATGCTTATATATAGGGCATACGTAGGGGAACAAGCCCCAGCCGACATCCCACCACATACCTAATAGAACTCCACACCACTTGCATACAACTATGGATACCCATTTTCCACTCACATGTTCAACCCGTTTGATATTCACCCATCTGTTTATGTTCATCACCCAGTGTGTTATATGTAGAATAATATAGTACGAGGGATTTAGTTATCAAACCGTAGTGTTGATAAACCCTCAATGTTTTAAGGAAAACAGATTAATTTAATCTTATCCTTGTTATTATTCTCTCGCTTGTGGGGTTAACTGTTAGTCACTACTAATATTAGAAGTGTTAGTTAACCAATTGATATGTGTTCTCTGCTTGTAGTGCATAGAGCCTAAAAGGAATCCATTGTAATCCTCACGAAATCAGATCACAATGCATCCGATTTACCTCTACCACTTTGATGTTCCCATAGACTTCAACGAAACTATTACCAGTAATGTGACATGAGAGAAAGTCAATTCCTCAGTCTACCAGTCAATAGAATCGAAGGATTAATTACAATTATCACTGCAGATTAATATCACCATGTGTCGCTTACCAGACCCTGACTGTTGTCGCCCTGTCACCGGTCATACGTTACCGGCCAAATGATAAATACGATCAACATACCGGCCCTACCCGCCGGAGGTTTGTCAAACCTATGGTACCACTATGCTATCGTCGGTTTAGTCACGTCAAACTAACTGATAAACGATTTGTGTGAGGGACTTACAATGTTAAACTTGAATACATGGCACATGATTGTTGTGATATAATACAGACAGTTCAATAGTAATCAATTGTTGATGTGTTCACCGATGTTGTTTGTTCTCAATGTTGCGTGTTATCGTTGTTTCTAACAAGGTTATATAAGAACTAGTCTTATTATACAGTGTTAGTATTTGTGTGAATGATGTTGTTATCATGAAGTTACGTTATCATGATTATCATTCTTGTTGTTCCATGATTTCACCCTGTTGCCACTACAGTGTTGTAAGAACTAGTCTTACTACACTCAGTTAGCTCAGGTGGTGGATGATGTCATGAAGTCATATGGACATGATCATCACTCATGTTCTCATTGATGTTTGTTTCATGTTATTCCAGCTTGCACCGAGTTATAAGTATAGTGTTATAAGAACTAGTCTTATTACACTTAGCTAACTCCGGTGATGAATGATATTGTGAAGATATATTATCTTCATATCATTCTTATTTGTTGTTGTTATTGTCATCATGTTCCACTGTGATACTCTCATTGTTCATTCATGTAAGAATAATAAAATGTTATAAGATATAATCTTACAACTTGTCACACCCCCAAATTCCCACTCGTGGTGCCAGTCCACGTGGGTATGACGTGGCCAGAATCACAGCTCAAGGTCATATAGAACAACTCTATATGCGTTTACAAATACAATGTTTGACATACACTTAACAAAATAGTTTGCAGCGGAATAGTAAATCATAGCAGCGGAAAATATGTTTGTCATAACATGCAGCGGAAAGTTAAATTGTTAGACATCACATTGTTTAATACATAGCTTGAATAAAATTGTTTTCAAAAGATAAACAAAAAAACAGAAATGCATAAAGGTCCTAATGCTCGTTTCCTTAAGCGTGCATTCCCAGATATCCCTCATCCTGTCAGTTACCTGAGAATACAAGTTTAAAAAGTGTCAACACAATGGTTGGTGAGTTCACAGGTTTTGATATATACATATAGTAACTAAAACGTGTGTCATGCTGTTTATCAAATGTTAGTACCGAGCCCTAGGCTCCAAGTGTCAGTGCGTCACTACCGAACTAGACTTGTTTGTCCTTGCCTCCGCTGTGTCTCGTATACACGGCAAGTTAGGTCAGAGTTTCACGGGTTATGACACCCAGTCAATATTGTGCCCCGTGGGGTTAGTCACACCCAAACAGATCCATTCAAACCTACCACGTTGTTCGTACATTAACGGTAAGACTTTGTGAGGGCTTGTTACGAGTTCAACACTTAATGTTTGTCTAATAAACCAGCATACACAGTAAAATGTTTGTAATAGCATAATTGTTTGACTCCATGCAACTAGTATTCTCCCCCTATTTAAAATGTTTGAAAAGAGTAAAGAGGGGTCGTAAACTCACCTTAGTGAAATGAATGATAGTATGCGTAAGCTCTTGAAGCGTCACGTAGTGTAGTCGGTCACCGGCTACCTATATCGTATACCATACGTGAGTTCGTGTAAGTGACTGTGTTCATGTTCGTGTTAGTGCTCGTGTTTGTGCTCAACAACCCTCGGTTGTTCATGTTTGTCCGTGTTGGTCCACAATGACCATGTTTGCTCGTGTTGGTCCACATTGGCCGTGTTTGACCAGTTTTGACCGTGTCAAGTCAACGACCCGTTGGTGAACCATGAGACGGTTGTGAATCGTGTAGCAATCGTGTAAGTGCTCGTCGTGTGTAGAACGCGCAAGTCGCGTCTATGGACAACTTAGTATTTATAGTAAGTTTCCATTTGTAGCAAGGTCCACAAAGCATATCGATTTTAATGTTCTAGCATGCTCTTTTGTCCTACGTGATCATGTTAACACATAGCACATCATCATACGATATCACATAAGTCATTTACATCATGTTTGTACATAAAAGTTTCCATTTCTAGCATACGCGATATCGGAAACCATCTAACCTAGCATTCTATCATCTTATTAAAACATAATAAACCATTTAGCATGCTCATATCATGCAATATGTTCACAAATCGATAATTTACAAAATAAAGTTAATATAAATAGTAACTTTGTCAATTTATATCCAAATGACCATTCCTAAACCATTTTCATGTCACAAATTATCGTAATATGCCATTTACTATCATATAAACATGCTCATATAGCCAAAATCACCATTTATCTACACTTGGTTCATAAAAGTTACTATATATAGTAACTATGCCCAAATGACCACAATCAACATCAAAATTACATTCTAAGCATCAATATCATCATATTATCTTTCAAACAACATAACCATACACATGCATGTTCATCATTTACTCCAAATCATCATCTTGTAACTAAAAAGTTACTAAAAATATAAAGTTTAGCAAATAACCACATTTTAACCATTAATATCATGATCTAATCTTGCAAGAACACTTATACATCGTCAAGAATCATCCCAACATCAGCAAAATTATCTAGAATGCTTTAGATCATACATGCATGGCATTATTTCATCATGTTATGACCAAATCATGATATTTACACAAACACATCATCACAGATCTTCGTAAAACTTAATCTAAGCATCATAGATCATCATTAATCATAGAAATATAAACAAACCCAGAACCAAATTTTGTGAATGTGCACTATGTCACACCCCCAATTTCCAACTAACGGAATCATACCATTTGGGAACGTGACAAACCAGGATCTCAGATCATTAGACATAACGAAGACCTCTATATGAATTTCAAAACATACTTTGGTCTAAAACTGTAACATCAAAGTTTTCAAAGTTTGCGGAAGCGTTTTAAAACAATAACAGTTGTAAAACGTAAATTACAATGCAAGGTTTTCAAATGTTCAAATTCAAATAACTATAATGTAAAGACATGCATGCGACTCAATCTCCTAGTCCATGCATGCTTTCTTGTGCACCTTAGCGTCCTGAGAAAACATGTAAATCAAGTCAACACAAAGGTTGGTGCATTACACAGGTTTTAGCATTCACAAATGTTGAAACCACAGTTTGAATATAAAGTTTGCAGATAACATAATCACACATTGCATAGTCATGATAGCTAGTCATATATACTATTTACATAAGTGGTCGACACCGAAGCTGACTAGTGCATGCTATCGCATGTTTTGCCTTGCCACTATTGTCTAGCACAAACAACAGTAATGAGTGTTTGGTCAGTCAAACACCTGCGTAGATCCCATCTACCAAGTGAGGTTTATCAAACCTAATAGATCTATTTCCAACTACCACGCTTTGCGCTACGGCAAACTAAACGGTTCGAAGTGTAAGGACTTTTAAATGCTATGTTGTCACATAATGTAAACAGTTAACTCATGCAAGTGATATGTATCTAAAGTGTTTGTTGCACATGTTTTCTCCCCCAAAACAGTTTAAAATAAGAAAGGGGCCGTGTACGCACCTTTGATTGTTGCAGAATGATCAAACACTCGTGAACTCGCGTAGATAATCCTCTACGAAGAATCTGTGTTTTAAACAATACGTTGTGTTATTCGAGATATCGTTTTGTGCTTGAAATCACATACGTGTCAACACACGTATGTTAGACTCGTTAGAAACGTGCACAATTAACTACACGTGACTTTAAATTTGTTTAATAAAATCATATAGTCCGTATACGATTTTATTTAAATAAGCGTAATTATACGCGATTTCGTTTTCGAATCAAAAATGTGACTTTTATTATTCAAAAGTGTTCGGGATAGAATTCTGGTTCTAACGCAATTCGAACGAGTCGAATCGGAGTTAAAACGAATGAGATATGATCAAAATACTAAGGGTTGGTTTAAATAGCAAAAACCGGTGGAGCCCCGGATTCGAACCCGTGACCCTCCACTCCCATCACACGCGTCTTACCAGTCTCGCCCGCTAGGGTATCGCGATAGATTTCACAAATAAACTCTTTTAACTTCACCCCCTAACCGGTCCCCTTTGCTAACTATAGCCGAAGCAATTTCATCCCAATTGACCAACAATTCAACCACTTTCGAATCTGAAATCATAGGGTTATGGTTCCAGTAGTCTAATCAAACTCATCTGTGTCCTTAATTTGATAGTTACTCATATTAAAGCTCCAATTCGTGACTTATATGATTTCGAACTTGAACTTTCGAACCCAACATCAAATCCAGTTAAATTCAATTGTGTTTGACTGGGATTTCTTAGGGGTTTTATAAAACTTTCAATTTCGAAGCTTTCTGAAAGATTTAATTCGAACAACAATTCATATAATTCAAAACCCCCAATCTCATTCATACGATGAACCTAACTACCCAAAGTCATGCAAATTGTTACAATTGAATATAATTATCATAGGCCTACCATAAATCGGACCTTTCTGAAACTATACATACCAATTAATTTGATCTTTGAAGCCATTTAAATCAAAACCCCTAAAATCGTGTTAACACATAAACCCTAGAATTGAAATCTATCAATTCGCTGCTATTTCAAGAAATTGGTTTATGGATTAACTTAATCGGAATCCTCTGAAACTTGTAGTCACATTTAATTTGAACATTTAATCGATTTATGTCGAAACCCCCAAAAACTTTTATCTAAGAACCCTAGAACTTGAACTTAACCCATCCGTTATAATGTGGTGAAATTGATTCATAGGTTTTGTTAATCGGCACATTATGAAACTAATGGTACCATTTGATTTCATTTTTAAACCCATCTCGACTGAAACCCCCAAATCGTTCTTATCAAAGAACCCTAACAATCGAACTTGCATAATCCGCTGTTAGAACCCCGAATTACTATGGGGATTTACTTAGTAGTGTTACAAGGAATGTGTAGATGATAATACTTACCCGAATGGTTCTCGAATTGCTACAGATCGGCTATTTGATTTTGTTTCGGCCTCCTCACACTCGAGTTCTTCGATTTACAGATTCTCACTTCGAATTCTTCGATGCAAAAGAACCAAGCAATGCCAACTAAAGGTTCTGGAGTTTCGATTTCATGAATTATGATCCAATGATGCGAATTTGATAATGATACAAAACGGTTTCGACTCTTTGGTAGCACTTGAGTTAAATTCGACATAATTGAGTTATCATAACCGATATTCAGTATTGATAATCATCAATAGGATGATTAAAGATGTTTAAATGATCAGTTACAACACAACTTGTGACAATTTCGAATTCCCCTAATTATCTAGGACGAATTTTGACTTTTAAATGTCAAAATTGCTTATTTAACCTTTTGACAAGTCAAATTCTTGTAAACTAAATACTTTATAACAGCTTTAGATACATTTTAACCCTTCAGATTTGATTTCACATAATTTCATGCAATAACATCACATTTCGGTTAACAAAGTTGAACCAAAAATCCCGAATTGTCACTAATTGGCCAATTGGAATATCATCGGGCTAGATTAATCCTTTTGGGCCTCATAAATACAATTGGGCCTCATTGGGCCTACCTTGGCCTCATTGGGCCTACCTTGGCCTCATTTTTGTGATTTCGTTATTTTCAGTTAACGAGGTTAATTCAAAAAGTCGGATTGTCACATCATCCCCTTGTTGAAGGAATTTTCGTCCCGAAAATTAGTAAATGTTAAGAGTAGTTAGGAAACTACTTACGAGTTTAAATCGTACGTGTTAGTGTGGTTTGATCATTCCGTGTGCTTGTGTGTACTCACACACAAAATCTAATGCTTGCAACATCACAACTAAGTGTGATCGTTCAATGTGACTGTTTGCGTGTACACTAGTTAGTTCACCTAACTGTGACTGTTTGTGTTTGATCATACTGCGCTGTGTAACCTCTCACATAATGAGTGTCTGTAACTGTTTGTACTATGCAACCCCGCACATAGCAAAATGTGTGTAACTAATCATGCATGTACTACCATAACATGTAACATATGAGATGTAGCACATAAAATGTATAAAATGTAATGTAGCACAAATGTTTATAACAAAACCAATTGAATAAAGTGTTTGTGCTTACAGTTTGAAATTTGCAGTGTTGATGTGTGAAACATAACGTCATCCCCTTGTTGAAGGAAATTTCGTCCCGAAATTTAACGTGTGCTCTCAGTGTTTGTAGTTGTTGTTTTGAACAAATGAGGATACTTCTTCATCATTTGGTCTTCCCGTTCCCATGTGAATTGAGGACCACATCTTGAATTCCACCGAACTTTGACTATCGGAATCTTGCTTTGCTTAAGTTGTTTGACCTCTCGGTCCATGATTTCTGCTGGTTCTTCAATGAATCGTAACTGTTCATCCACTTGTATTTCTTCCAATGGTACAATCAATGTCTCATCAGAAAGACATTTCTTTAAGTTCGATACATGAAAGACATCATGAACTCCACTGAGTTCATCCGGTAATTTGAGTTGATACGCAACCGGACCAATCCTTCTCAGGATCTCAAAAGGCCCTACGTACCGTGGACTAAGTTTCCCGCGCTTACCGAATCGTATCACACCTTTCCAAGGTGATACCTTTAGAAGAACTCGGTCTCCTACTTGAAATTCCAACGGCTTACGACGTTTGTCAGCATAACTCTTTTGTCGATCCCGGGCCGCTGCCATACGGTTCCGGATTTGAACTATCTTCTCTGTCGTTTCGTGTACTAATTCAGGACCTGTTATTTGACTGTCACCAATTTCAGCCCAGCAAACTGGTGAACGACATTTGCGACCATACAAAGCTTCAAACGGTGCTGCCTGAATACTTGTATGATAACTATTGTTGTAAGAGAATTCCACTAACGGTAAGTGGTTTTCCCAGCTATCACCAAAGTCAATTACACAAGCTCGTAACATATCCTCAAGCGTTTGAATCGTACGTTCACTTTGACCGTCGGTCTGTGGATGATAGGCGGTACTCATGTCTAAACGAGTTCCCAAGGGCTTATGAAGTGATTTCCAAAAATTTGAAGTAAATCGGGCATCCCGATCTGATATGATAGAAATTGGCACACCATGTCGTGCTACCACTTCCTTAATGTAAATGCGAGTCAGTTTCTCCATCTTGTCGGTTTCCTTGATTGCTAAGAAGTGTGCAGATTTCGTTAATCGATCAACAATTACCCATATCGTATCACAACCACTCGGTGTACGGGGTAACTTAGTAATGAAGTCCATCGAAATCTGTTCTCATTTCCACATTGGTATTTCTGGTTGTTGCAGCAAACCAGATGGTTTCTGATATTCCACTTTGACTTTCGAACAAGTCAAACATTTGCTAACATACTTAGCAATGTCAGCTTTCATGTGAGGCCACCAGTACAGTGCCTTCAAATCATGATACATCTTGTCTGATCCCGGATGGACTGAATATCTGGACTTGTGCGCTTCATCCATCACGAGTTCCCTTAAACCTCTGTACAAAGGTATCCACAGTCGATTAATGAAATAACGAATTCCATCAGGTTTAACATCCAACTATGTTTCCATCCCCCGTGATGATTCATGTACCAGATTATCCTTTTCTAAGGCTCCCAGTTGAGCACTGCGTACCTTGTCAGGTAAGTCAGTATGTATTGTCATCATAAGTGCACGAACCCGTCTTGTTGAAGTGTCTTTTCTGCTTAAAGCATCAGCTACCACATTAGCTTTTCCCGGGTGATACTTAATCGCGCATTCGTAGTCGTTCAACAACTCAACCTATCGTCGTTGTCTCATATTAAGCTCCTTCTGATCAAAGATATGTTGCAAACTCTTATGATCAGTGTAAATGGTACACTTAGTTCCATATAAGTAATGCCTCCAAATCTTCAAAGCAAAAACCACTGCTCCTAACTCCAAGTCGTGAGTAGTGTAATTCTTTTCGTGTGGTCGTAGCTGCCTTGAAGCATAAGAAATCACTTTATCACGTTGCATCAACACACATCCCAAACCCTGTGCAGATGCATCACAATACACCACAAAGTCTTCCGTCCCTTCCGGTAAGGACAGAATCGGTGCACTGCAGAGTTTCTGTTTCAACAACTGAAATGCAGCTTCCTGTTTATCCGTCCAGTTATACTTCGTTCCTTTGTGCGTAAGAGCTGTAAGTAGTTGAGCGATCTTTGAGAATCCCTCAATGAATCGTCGGTAATAACCCGCCAAACCAAGGAATTGTCGTACCTTGGTAGGAGTTTTTGGTGCTTCCCAATTCTTAATCGCTTCAATCTTTGCTGGATCAACATGTATGCCCTTTTTATTGACTATATGACCCAAGAATTGTACTTCTCGCATCCACAAGTCACATTTTGAAAACTTAGCGTACAATTGTTCCTGTTTCAGTAATTCTAGTAGCAATCGGAGATGTTCAGCATGCTCTTCTTCGGTTTGAGAATAGATGAGAATGTCATCAATGAAAACAATGACAAACTTATCGAGATAAGGTTTACAAACACGATTCATGAGACCCATGAATACAGCTGGAGCGTTTGTCAACCCAAATGGCATGACCAAGAACTCATAATGGCCATAGCGCGTCCTGAATGATGTCTTCGGGATGTCTTCTTCCTGTACTCTGAGTTGATGATAACCCGATCTGAGATCAATCTTCGAGTAGTAACTCGAACCTTGCAACTGATCGAACAGATCGTCAATTCTGGGTAATGGATACCGGTTTTTGATAGTAACCTTGTTAAGTTCCCGGTAATCGATACACATACGAAAAGTCCCGTCCTTTTTCTTGACAAACAAAACTGGAGCTCCCCACGATGAGAAACTAGGTCGTATAAAACCCTTATCTAACAACTCTTGCAGTTGTGTAGATAACTCTTGCATCTCTGATGGTGCAAGTCGATAAGGCGCCCTAGCTATCGGTGCTGCATCTGGTGTAAGGTCGATTCAAAATTCCACCTGTCTGATAGGCGGTAATCCCGGCAAGTCTTCTGGAAATACCTCCGGAAATTCACAAACTACTGGAATATCTTCAATCTTCTTCTCAGCTACCGGCTTTTCAGTTATAAGTGCTATAACTGCCGTATGACCTTTACGCAGACATTTGTGTGCTTTCATACAAGATATGAGACGCAGTGGCGTACTACTCTTCTCGCCTTGTACATACAATGTCTCTCCATGCGAAAGAGGTATACGAACGATCTTTTCATGGCATACTATTTCAGCCTGGTGTTTGGATAACCAGTCCATGCCAATGACTACATCAAAACTGCCTAAAGTGATAGGCATAAGATCAATTTCCAATGTCTGACCCATCAAATCAAGTATACATCCCTTAAGGATTTGTTCACTTACAATTAACTTACCATCAGCTAATTCTACAGTGTATGGACTATCTAAGGCAGTGGGACTAACATTTAGCAACTTAGCAAGTGAACTAGATACAAAACTCCGATCGGCACCAGTGTCAAATAACATAGAGGCATAGTGATTATTTAAGAGGAACGTACCCGTAACAATGTTGGGATCATCCCGTGCTTGACGTCCTCCAATCACAAACGCCATGCCCCTAGCACCATTGTTATTGTTATTGTTGTTGTTATTGGTGCCATTGCCGTTACCGTTGCCATTTGCATTGTTATCCCCGCCTTTCTTGAGTTGTGGGCAATCCTTTTTAAAGTGTCCCATCTTACCACACTCGAAACAACCCTTCTGTGCGTTGTTCTGGTTGTTATTCTGATTGTTGTGATTGTTTTGCAGCTCCCCGCGGCAATCCTTAGCTGCATGTCCAACTTTACCACATTGTTGGCACTTAACTTTATCACACTGATTACCCGCATGATGAAATCCACACTTATTGCACTTTGGGTGTTTACCAATATACCCCCCTGATGATGACGACTGTTGACCACTATTCGAATTGTGATAAGACTTGTGTGAATCCTGCCTTCGATTCTGCTGAAACGGCTGTTGGTTGAAGTTCTTGGTGTTGCTGCTCTCCCACTTCCTCTTGTGGTCACCTACCTTAGTAGCTGATGTTCGTTTAGGCAGATTTCCTTGTAACACTGCCTGATCAGTTAATTGGTGCGCCAGTCGCACAGCTTGTTGGATTGTTGTGGGATTTGCAGAAGTGACCAATCCCTGGATCTGAGGCACCAATCCCCCGATGTACCTCTCTATCCACTTGCTTGCGGGAGTAGCCATGTGAGGTAGAAGTCTGGCTAGTTCATGAGATCGAGTCGTGTACTCCTCGATGTTGGACCCCTCCATTTGAGGTGCCAATATTCCTCCTCTAATTTCTGCATCTCACTGCGAGGACAATACTCCTCCTGTAGCAAGGTCTTGAAACCATTCCAGGTTAAGTCATTGGCCTCACCCAAGCCCAAAGTCTGAACATTGGAGTTCCACCAGGTTAATGCTGGACCCTCCAACGTACCCGTAGC
Source organism: Mikania micrantha (assembly GCA_009363875.1). Classification (NCBI taxonomy): domain Eukaryota; kingdom Viridiplantae; phylum Streptophyta; class Magnoliopsida; order Asterales; family Asteraceae; genus Mikania; species Mikania micrantha. The sequence continues at coordinate 43,832,979 of CM018685.1, read as the reverse complement.
ATACTTGACTTTGCTCTCATCAGGACAGTTGCACATCTCAAACACTGATTTAGCCTTCTTAATCCATCGAAGGAGTCCAATGGCCCCCTCCGATCCTTTGAAATTATGTGGCTTACAGTCCAAGAACATCTTGAACGTGCACGCCTGTGGATTCACCAATCCCCCAGCTGGACCATGTGGCCCTGTATTGTGTGTCTGAGCGTAGTTCGCGATAGCCTCCGCGACCCTGTTATTAATCAGCTCATTGAGCTCAGCAACTGTCATGTGAACGTTCCCCTCAGCCATTATCTTCCTAGTTAAAAGAAGTGTTAGAGCGTTATCAAAGTCCAATGTGAAACGTGTAAACAATACAACAAACATCAAACATGTAATGTAGAAATCAACACAACTGTTGTCAATAATAATAGTTTTTCAATAGATAGAAATCTGTTTTGAGTACAATACTTTCAAAATCAAACATAAGTTTTCAAACTTCTAATATAGGGACACAACCCGCCCCTAATAAGTTTAAATAAAATAAAGAAAATCAATCATCCTCAATAGTGGATTCAGGATCAGAATCAACAACTGGTGTTGGTTCCTCCCCTTCCTCCTCTTCATTCTCTTCATCCTCCTCTTCATTCTCCGAGACCACCAGATCTTCCAAGTCTTCAAGTCTGCCTTCCAGAATCTCAGCTTGGTTCTCAGAAGCTTGAAGACGATCAATCAAATGGATGATCTCATCTCGCATCGCATTAACCAGATGAGCAAGGTTATCTTGCCTTTCATTTGCATCCCAGAGTTCCCGAACATTGTACTCAATTCTATCATTAGCCCAGTACAAGTCCTCACGTAGTTTGGTGATCTCCTCAGAATCAGTCCGTTGCCTCTTAGGCTCAGGAATATCCAATGCAGGTGGTGGATGAGTAGAAGGTCCCTCAGCAGGAATCTCCTGAGTACCCTCAACTGGCTCCTCCTCCGGATCCTCATCCGGGTCCTCATCCGGATCCTCCTCCGGATCCTCCTCAGGGTCTGAGTCATCTCTCTCAGATGGTGGAGGAGATGGAGTAGGTGGTGCTGGTGATGATGGTGGTGCTGGAACTACTGGCTCCTCATCCTCCGAATAATCAATGTATATATATGGTGCTGATGATGAAGATGCCATGCCTGTTACATAATACCATATGTAAGTGCAGCGCCATGGAATGTGTAAGCAAGTCTATTACATAATTCCATATGTAATTTCTAAGTGATATGTGTAAACATGTCTGTCTAATGTCTAACAGTTATAGTCTAAGTGTACAAATGCAAACCTAGTTCGCTATAACCAATGGCTCTGATACCAATCTGTCACACCCCCAATTTCCAACTAACAGAATCATACCGTTTGGGAACGTGATAAACCAGGATCTCAGATCATTAGACAGAACGAAGACCTCTATATGAATTTCAAAACATACTTTGGTCTAAAACTGTAACATCAAAGTTTTCAAAGTTTGCGGAAGCGTTTTAAAACAATAACAGTTGTAAAAGGTAAATTACAATGCAAGGTTTTCAAATGTTCAAATTCAAATAACTATAATGTAAAGACATGCATGCGACTCAATCTCCTAGTCCATGCATGCTTTCTTGTGCACCTTAGCGTCCTGAGAAAACATGTAAATCAAGTCAACACAAAGGTTGGTGCATTACACAGGTTTTAGCATTCACAAATGTTGAAACCACAGTTTGAATATAAAGTTTGCAGATAACATAATCACACATTGCATAGTCATGATAGCTAGTCATATATACTATTTACATAAGTGGTCGACACCGAAGCTGACTAGTGCATGCTATCGCATGTTTTGCCTTGCCACTATTGTCTAGCACAAACAACAGTAATGAGTGTTTGGTCAGTCAAACACCTGCGTAGATCCCATCTACCAAGTGAGGTTTATCAAACCTAATAGATCTATTTCCAACTACCACGCTTTGCGCTACGGCAAACTAAACGGTTCGAAGTGTAAGGACTTTTAAATGCTATGTTGTCACATAATGTAAACAGTTAACTCATGCAAGTGATATGTATCTAAAGTGTTTGTTGCACATGTTTTCTCCCCCAAAACAGTTTAAAATAAGAAAGGGGCCGTGTACGCACCTTTGATTGTTGCAGAATGATCAAACACTCGTGAACTCGCGTAGATAATCCTCTACGAAGAATCTGTGTTTTAAACAATACGTTGTGTTATTCGAGATATCGTTTTGTGCTTGAAATCACATACGTGTCAACACACGTATGTTAGACTCGTTAGAAACGTGCACAATTAACTACACGTGACTTTAAATTTGTTTAATAAAATCATATAGTCCGTATACGATTTTATTTAAATAAGCGTAATTATACGCGATTTCGTTTTCGAATCAAAAATGTGACTTTTATTATTCAAAAGTGTTCGGGATAGAATTCTGGTTATAACGCAATTCGAACGAGTCGAATCGGAGTTAAAAACGAATGAGATATGATCAAAATACTAAGGGTTGGTTTAAATAGCAAAAACCGGTGGAGCCCCGATTCGAACCCGTGACCCTCCACTCCCATCACACGCGTCTTACCAGTCTCGCCCGCTAGGGTATCGCGATAGATTTCACAAATAAACTCTTTTAACTTCACCCCCTAACCGGTCCCCTTTGCTAACTATAGCCGAAGCAATTTCATCCCAATTGACCAACAATTCAACCACTTTCGAATCTGAAATCATAGGATTATGGTTCCAGTAGTCTAATCAAACTCATCTATGTCCTTAATTTGATAGTTACTCATATTAAAGCTCCAATTCGTGACTTATATGATTTCGAACTTGAACTTTTGAACCCAACATCAAATCCAGTTAAATTCAATTGTGTTTGACTGGGATTTCTTAGGGGTTTTATAAAACTTTCAATTTCGAAGCTTTCTGAAAGATTTAATTCGAACAACAATTCATATAATTCAAAACCCCCAATCTCATTCATACGATGAACCCTAACTACCCAAAGTCATGCAAATTGTTACAATTGAATATAATTATCATAGGCCTACCATAAATCGGACCTTTCTGAAACTATACATACCAATTAATTTGATCTTTGAAGCCATTTAAATCAAAACCCTAAAATCGTGTTAACACATAAACCCTAGAATTGAAATCTATCAATTCGCTGCTATTTCAAGAAATTGGTTTATGGATTAACTTAATCGGAATCCTCTGAAACTTGTAGTAACATTTAATTTGAACATTTAATCGATTTATGTCGAAACCCCCAAAAACTTTTATCTAAGAACCCTAGAACTTGAACTTAACCCATCCGTTATAATGTGGTGAAATTGATTCATAGGTTTTGTTAATCGGCACATTATGAAACTAATGGTACCATTTGATTTCATTTTTAAACCCATCTCGACTGAAACCCCAAATCGTTCTTATCAAAGAACCCTAACAATCGAACTTGCATAATCCGCTGTTAGAACCCCGAATTACTATGGGGATTTACTTAGTAGTGTTACAAGGAATGTGTAGATGATAATACTTACCCGAATGGTTCTCGAATTGCTACAGATCGGCTATTTGATTTTGTTTCGGCCTCCTCACACTCGAGTTCTTCGATTTACAGATTCTCACTTCGAATTCTTCGATGCAAAAGAACCTAACAATGCCGACTAAAGGTTCTGGAGTTTCGATTTCATGAATTATGATCCAATGATGCGAATTTGATAATGATACAAAACGGTTTCGACTCTTTCGTAGCACTTGAGTTAAATTCGACATAATTGAGTTATCATAACCGATATTCAGTAATGATAATCATCAATAGGATGATGATTAAAGATGTTTAAATGATCGGTTACAACACAACTTGTGACAATTTCGAATTCCCCTAATTATCTAGGACGAATTTTGACTTTTAAATGTCAAAATTGCTTATTTAACCTTTTGACAAGTCAAATTCTTGTAAACTAAATACTTTATAACAGCTTTAGATACATTTTAACCCTTCAGATTTGATTTCACATAATTTCATGCAATAACATCACATTTCGGTTAACAAAGTTGAACCAAAAATCCCGAATTGTCACTAATTGGCCAATTGGAATATCATCGGGCTAGATTAATCCTTTTGGGCCTCATAAATACAATTGGGCCTACCTTGGGCCTCATTGGGCCTACCTTGGCCTCATTGGGCCTACCTTGGCCTCATTTTTGTGATTTCGTTATTTTCAGTTAACGAGGTTAATTCAAAAAGTCGGATTGTCACACACTATATGTGCTTGCATGTGTGATTAAAGACATGCATGTGAGTGTGGTGGTGTTTTTAAGCTACGAGATTCGTGTGACTACCTTTCCAAGCTTCAAGAATGCCAAGATGAGGTTGGAACAACTCTGGTAACTCTCTGGATAGCAGGTTCGAGCAACCTTGAGGTGGTGGTGGTGATGTTCGAGCTACAATGTCCTTCTCTTTCAAGTTCTTGTCAACAACCAAGCTTCAAAGCTTCAAGGATGGGTCTCTAATGGCTTCCAAATGGTATAATCAGGTGGATCAGTTGTTTGGGAAGAGAAGTAGCCGAGCTATGGCATGTGGGTTAAGATAAAATGAGTGTGTGTAGATGTGATGATGAATCTTGGAAGTTTAAAAGAAATCTGCGAATCTGACTCCCAGGCGTAACGCCCGGCGGAGGGGTTGGATCCTGGCGTACCACGCGAGGCAGCCGGATGAGGCGCCCCTTGGGCCTTCCGCACGTAACGCCTAAGGCCAAGGTTTCGGGTTAGGCGTACCGCCTGGACCATTTGCCAAGCCCAATAAGCTTACTTTGTTGTTTTAGCCCCATTTTCGCCCGTTTCTCGACTGTAAAACATTGTTCGAGCGTCGTTTGGATTCTAATTGCCAATTATTAACCATAATTTACTTGTGAAGTGTTTCTGTGCCTAAATGTTGTGATGTTCACCAACGTTCATGATTTTGACACGTGTGTGCGGTTTCTCGATAATTCCTTGAATTATCATGTTGTGTGTCAGTGTTTGTACCGTCATGCCACGTGTACAATAATCATTTAAGTAAACATTTAAATAAATAGTAAGCTGACTTGGATTTTACGGGGTGTCACACAACTAGCATTATTCTATTGTGTTGATGATCCATGAAGCTACATTGTCATGTTTCATCCTAGTTGTCTCAGTCATGTTATGATCATAGAAGCATGCATACAATGATAAGTGATAATAAGTCAAGCAATATTATCTAAATCATAGTATTTCTCAGCCCCGAGAATTAAAATCAGTTAAGATTAGAAAAGGGGCGTATGAACTTACCTTGTAGTTGATGTGGTTGACTAAGTATAAACAAGAATGCACGCGCTCTTTGTTGTTCTCGATGTAGTTTTCACGATCTTGTATCGATTTCACGTTGTTTTCAACTCATATGTATAAGCTGTAGATGTTTGTGTGTGTATGTGTTAGCCCTAAAGTTGGCTAACACTCGTAAGTCTCAGTCATCATTCGGCCTCGATTCTTTTGTTATAGATTATACTAACACTTAACCAAATCAGGGTAAGCTTGGTATATATCGGTATTTGTTTTATGTTTAACTTGATTTGAACCTTGTAGTGTTTTAAAGGTTTGAATTTCAATAGTTTCTAATTATAGCATCTAGAAATTTTAGGCCCATATGTCAAGATTTTGCATGTTATAAAACATCTAAGACTCATTCCTTCTTGGACATTCCAAATGCATGTTTCAAGTGTTAAATTTTATCAATTTACAACCCCATGATAAAAGTTTTAAGTAGTTGTCAATTTGTTCACCCAATCCTCACCACCTTTGTAATAAAAGTAGTTAACATTTAGGATCTCATGCATGTTATCTTCAAACCTTGATTCAAGTGTTTGTTGTAAGTTAAACCATGGGCCGAATAGCATGGGAATGTTAGGCCGAATAATAGGTAGTCGGCCGAATGGAGTATCTAGGCCCGATCGAATGAGGGTATCCGAACCACCACCGATTGAATGGACATGGCCGAATCAAGAATGGTGGGCGAATGAAGGAGGTCCGACCGAACCAGAGCCCACGAATGGATGACCCCGATCGAATGGCTAGAGGGGCGAATGAGCTGCTACACCAGCTGAGAGAATGAGGCCATTCGGCCTTGGCCCCTTCGGCCCTAGGCCTTTCGGCCAGCTGGGTATCTCCTTCAGCTACAGCAAGGCTTAGCCTAGAACCGCCCCCATTTCAAGTTTCCATGGTGTTTTCGGAGGTGGTGTATGTTAGGACTAGTTCTCGTGGTCATAGGGTTCGAGGGAAAGGTTTTTAAACTGGTTAGGGTTAGGTTCGAATCAAGGGTTACAAAAACCCTAAAATTCAGAGACTTGGACTTCGTTTTACCTTCGATTCTGGAATTTCTGGAACGGATACTTTGTACTTTTGTGTAGAGGATATCAAGGGCTTCGTTTAGGCTCAAAGATGGAGTGATTTGGTTGAGAAATGGCTAAGTTATAAGGGTTTGAAGTTCAAACTTCTTAGAGAGAGAGATCCGGAAATTAGGTTTTAGAGAGAGAGTAGGAGTGGGAAAAATGAGGAAGATGAACTCATTTAGGGTATTTATACCCCGGGTGAGTTCGGGTTCATTTCGTTTGCTCGATTTTAACTTTCGTTGCATTTTCGGCACGTAACGCGCGTGTTTACAGATTTTAAATAAAAAGGATTTATTTTTAACATTTAGAAGGTGGTTATTCCTAGTAAATCTTCTAAATTTTTTTTTCTTAAATTATTTTATCAGAAACAATTATTTCAACAGTTTCGTCAGATCGCGTCACCTTCGTGCGTATTCGTTCGAATCGTCACCCGAACGAGCACGACGAGGGTTTCACTTTCTGATGCTTGTTTTCTACTTTTCAGTTATCATTTCAGAACTTTAAACTCACAGATATGTTTGTGTGAATCGTCACCCACGCAAACACACTGTCAGTTCGTTATCCAGAAACGACACTAAACTTGTGTTTTGAATTGTGTTTCCTCACAGACGGACTCAACTAAACTTCCTGTTTTCACATTGTTTCCATTGAATTTACTTTGTTTTCATACTGAGTTGTCGGCCATCTGATTCCTGATATCTATGGATATCATATCGCAACCGACATGTTCTTGTCATTTGTTTGCACACTGTTGTTTTTCTTGATTTGTTGTATTCACTGTATTTAAGTTTTCATTTAGATACATACAACTTGTTGTTTATCGTGAGTCGTTGTACTTATTGTATTTAAGTTTTCACTTAAACACGTACAACTGCTATTTTGTTTTCTGAATTATGTTGTCAGACACTATTTACACATTGTATTTACACATAGTAAATAGTAAAAGTACACGTACCGTACGGACTCGTCGGATGATCAGGTACTGGATGTCACAGTTATCAAGCTAGAAGGTTAAAATGAACCGTTACCTAATCAGACGGATTTTCAGCTGCAAAACAACGATCAGGGCTCGTAGATATGTTCCCCGGTGCAATCCGGAGGTTCTGGCAGCTTCAAAACTAAGATTGGATGGTGAAAATTCGAGTTTAGTGGTCTGGTATGCGTATGTGTTTGAGAGATATCAAAAAAAATGAATTCTGCATGCATTCTGATGAAGAAATCTCATCTATTGCACCGCCTCATCCATCGCGTACCGCCAAGGAAGGCGTGGTGGAGCTTCGTGTACCGCCTAGAAATCCGGAGTCCAAAAGATATTTTGGACTCCTCGCGTACCGCCAAGGATGCTCATCTCGGCCTTGGCATACCGCGAAGACCCCCAGAGTTCAATACTTCGAGATTTTTCTTCGTTTTTCAATTTCGGAGAATCCGGAACTCCGTTTTGTGCACGGTTTTCGCCTATGTTCACCATTTCTCACATAATTTCAACCTGTAACAATTACAATTGCCAAATCAACGTGGATTTCAAGCACGACCAAATGTGCTCACGTCATTGATGACGAAATTTTTCAAATGCATTTGTCACAAATTTCTCCTACATTTAAATTAGAGGTGTGCATGGTTCGGTGAGGTTATGACCATTTTGTGTATGGTTCGGTTCGGTGATGTTATGACTATTTTCAAAACCAAAACTGCTACTTCGGTTAATTCTAAATCCATGATTAGAACCATAAGCAATTGTTTGGTTAACCATTAACCGGTTAGCCACCGGTTATGATTTGGTTTCGGTTAAATTCGGTTAATAATAGAATTGTTGAAAACTTAATAAAACTTGTAAATAAGCTTGTGGATTATAGATATATTTATCATAAAAATCCAAGTGAAGCTTGTAAAACTTTAAAATGACTGAGAATGATTAAACAAAAAGTAAAATCACGCGAACTCTAATATATTTTATAATATATTTAGTCTCACATGTAACATATAATATTTTGATATAGTAAAACGTTATGGTTCGCCTTATATACTTAATTTGCACCATAACTTCAGAAAGAAAAACCACACACACATAAATAATATATATATACACACACAATAACCGGTTCAGTTCGGATTAAGTCGATTAATGGCTTAGCTTAACCATAACCGACGGTTAAGTTTGTTTCGGTTAAAATCGGTTATGGTTTGAGACGATTATCGGTTATTTTTCAGTTATGGTCATATTATGCTCATCCTTAATTTAAACACCACAAACTTAATCGCATCCCTCTAACTGTGTCTCTGTTTTATGTATAATTTTGTTGTTATTTTTTCTTCTTTGATCAGTGAATTTTATGTATTTTTTTAGTTTTTATGGTTAAAAAAAAAACTAAGGAATGCTATTTATTTGACTTTCAATTTTCTATTCAGATTTAGCTTGTTAGAAATACATGGCAATGGCTATTTATTTTACTTTTGTTCAACCTGATACATGAAAATTTGCTCAAGCAATCATAGCATTGGTTGTTAAGTAATTGTAAAAAAAAAAATTTTTACCAAGGTTGTTTGATATAACGATAAATCGAAAGTGTTACTTGTGGAGGAACTTACGAATAATTTTTAAGATTTTTTAATTCACCTAAGACATTTAGTTAATTAGTTGAGATGAGGATGTGAAACCTACTATGATTGATCTTGTGATTTAGGCTTTCGTCTAAGCCCTCAAAATGGTTGAACCTGCACTGTATCCAATAATGACAAAATAATATATAAATAACATAAACCAATTATATATTTTGATGAATACATATCGATTAACTGTTGCATCTATAAATCTCCCTTGTTGCTAACAATTGCTTCTCAAGTTTCACTTCTAAAGATATGGGATATAGGGTTGTTTACGAGCCGAACCAAACCAAGCGACTAAACGGGGGTATATAAAGGTTATATGGATTCTTATTATTCAACAAAGATTACAAGAAAATATATAGAACATGAAAAACAACCGGTTTTCTACTTCTATGGCTTGCTAGAGACTAGGGATAAAGTGTGTGAAATAATTTAAATACATAACAAACTATCAGATACTATCGGAGGGAAAAATGTGATTGAAATATTTAATTGTTATTTCTTAATATGCCCCCGCAAGATGGACGGTTGAGAGATGAGACCAATCTTGGAAGTGAGTAATTGAAACCGAGGCCTTAGAAGAGGTTTAGTGAGGACATCTGCTAACTGATCATCACCAGAAATATGCATCACACGAAGAGAGCCATCTTGAACTTTCTCCCTGACAAAATGAAAATCAAGAGCAAGGTGTTTCATGCGAGAGTGAAAAATTGGATTTGCATAATAGTGTGTTGCACTCAAATTGTCACAATAGATAGTAGGTGTTATGTCGGATCGGTATCCAAGTTCGGATAAGAGAGAAGTTAGCCACTGTACTTCAGTTGTGGCAGAAGCAATAGCGCGAAATTCCGCCTCAGTGGAATAATGAGCAGAGGTAGATTGGCGCTTAGAACTACAAGATATAGGGTTGGAACCAAGATACACAATATAACCAGAAGTACTTTTGAATGTGTCTGTATCACCTGCCCAATCTGCATCAGCAAATGCATGAAGACGAAGAGGAGAAGATCTTCGAAGTAGAAGTCCATGATGAAGGGTACCATGTAAGTAGCGTAGTAGGCGTTTGAGAGCAGTCCAATGAAGTGTAGATGGTGCATGCATATATTGAGATAATCGATTAACCGTGAACGCCACATTAGGTTGGGTAATCGATAGGTACTGCAAAGAACCAACTAAAGCCCAATAATCTGTAGGTGTTGTAAGAGGAGTACCAGTAGTTAATGTGAGGGATTCAGAGCAAGTGATCGGCGTGGAAATCGGTTTACAGTCATTCATTTTAGCTCGATTAAGAATATCTAGAATGTATTTTGATTAAGAGAGGAAAAGACCTTGAGGATGTGGGAGAACTTCAACCCCTAGAAAATAAGAAAGGGAGCCAAGATCCTTAAGAGAGAATTTGGTGGCTAACGAGAGAAGAATGAATTAAGAAGTGTATGAGAAGGACCTGTGATAATTATATCGTCTACATAAACAAGAATGTAAAGTGGGGCAGAATGAGAACTGTTGATGAAGAGTGAAGGATCGGAAATTGTGGGTTTGAATTTTTGAGACAATTCATTGTACCAAGCGCGAGATGCTTGGCGAAGTTCATAAATATCTTTATTAAGTTTACAAACGTGAGAGGGAGAAGATGGATCAATGAAACCCATTGGTTGGGTCATATAAACATTTTCATGAAGTGTGCCTTGTAAGAAGGCATTATTGATGTCAAGTTGACGAAGTGTCCAATTTCGAGACACAGCAAAGAATGAGACGAAGGGTTGCCGGTTTTACAATGGGACTAAATGTATCTATATAATCAATTCCGGGACGTTGGTTGAAGCCTTTAGCTATGAGACGAGCTTTAAGACGTTCAACCGTGCCATCGGGTTTGTATTTGATGCGAAAGACCCATTTACAACCAACAACATTTGGAGCATCGGCGGGTGGAACAAGAGTCCATGTATTATTTCGTGTGAGAGCATCAAACTCATCGGTCATGGCTTGACGCCAAAGTGGATGTTTTATCGCTTGGAGAGTGTTGGATGGCTCAGATATAGGAGTGGCAGAAGTAGTGAAAACAATAAAATCATTGTTGTAATACTTGGAATTTGGTTTGGGATTAGGACGTGTATTATGATGAGGAGAAGAAGAGGGTGAATTTGGGATGGGTAAGGTAGCTGTAGATGAAATGACGGGGGAATTCAGAGTGGGAGATGGTGATAGTAAATCATCATCTGAATGTAAAGGTAAAGAGGAAGATATGATTGGAGAAGGAGTTGGCAAAGGAGGTGACAGAGTGGATATAGGAGTGGGTGTGGAGGAGACAGAAGGATCAACAGATGGAGTGAAAAAAGAATGTGAATTAATTGGAATGGAAAGGGGGTGCCATGCACTAGACGAGATATTTGATGAATTAGAATTTGATGATGTAAGCTATTCATATGGACAATTATTTTCAACAAATGTGACATGTCGAGAAACGTAAACACGATTAGAGATTGGATCAAGAATATAATACACACTTTGAGTTGGCGAGTATCCGACAAAAATGCAAGGTTTGGAACGAGGATGTAATTTATGTGGGGAATATGGTCGTGCATAAACAACCAAAACTACGCAGTTTCATGTAGTTTGGTGGTTTATGAAATAAACAATGGTAAGGAGATTTGTTTTGGAGGGTGGAAATAGGAAGACGATTAATAAGATAGGCAGCAGTGGAAAAGGCAAATGGCCAAAAGGAGGTGGGAAGCTTAGCATGGGAAAGAAGAGTGAGTCCGGTTTCAACAATATGTCTATGTCGTCTTTCAGCATAACCGTTGTGTTCCGGAGTATGAGGTGGAGATGTTAAATGTGAGATACTACAAGAACTGAGATGAGTAAGAAGTTTGACATATTCACTACCGTTGTCAGAAAATAATTGTTTAATGGAGGTTTGAAAATAATGTTCAACCAATTTCTGAAATCTAATAAAGGTAGATAGAGAATCTGATTTTTGTTTGAGAGGATAAAGCCATATGTACTTAGTAAAATGGTCTATAAATTGAATATAATACTTATATCCATCAAATGAAGTAATAGGAGAACACCACACATCAGAATAAATTAATTCTAAAGGAGAAGAAGATGTAAGAGTTGACAAAGAAAATGGAAGCTTATGACTTTTATTGATTTTGCAAGAATTACAATTATCATCAAAGTACAATTTGGATTTAATAAAAGATGACAAAAGACGAGAAACTTTAGCATGAGGATGTCCTAAGCGATGATGCCACGTTGTAGAAGATGTTGCTTGAATTGAGTAGACAGTTGGTGTAGGTGAAGATCATAACTCATAGAGGCCGTGGGTGGCCATTCCCTTGAGTAGTGGAACTTTGGAATTTCGATCCTTGATAAGAAAGAAAAAAGAAAAGAACTCAATTAGAAAATTATTGTCACAACAAAGACGAGATACAGAGATAATATTGCGTGATAATGATGGAACACAAAGAACATTATTTAAAATTAATGGAGTGTTTGATGTTTTTATGATAAGAGAGCCAATATGAGAGATAGATAAACACGAACCGTCACCGATCACAAGCTCTTCCGTTCCATCATATGGTGCATGAAGTGACAAATTGTTGAGATCATTTGTAATGTGATGTGATGCGCCACTATCAGAGAGCCAGTTGACCGAGCTAGAATCTTTTGTACCCATCATATTTACCTGTGGAGTTTGGAAAGGTAAATTTCGGTTGAATGAAGGGATGGATATGTGAGGATTTATCTTCTTAAATTCTGCACAGTGAGTAAGCGAGTGACCCTTAACATGACACCATTGACACTTGCCGAGAAATGGTCGTCACCCACCTGATGGAGTCCCATGGTTGTAAGATGGTGTTGGTAGTAAACCGGAAGATTTATTGGGTTGCCTATTTGTCCAAGTTTTGTTGTTGTGTGGTCGATGATGTGCTACAAATGCGGTTGCTGGTTGATGAAGTGTAGTGTTGGAAATAACCTGTGCCAAGGACAACTCATGATTAATTAGCTTCTCATGTAGTTCATTAAATGATATGGGAGTATCTCGTGCATAGATAGCATTGAGAATGGGTTTATAAGTTGTTTGATCGAGCCCGGCAAGAATGGTATCGGTAACATCTTCTGGATCTAGTTTCTTTCCAAGAATCAAGAGTTCATCAACAATGGTTTTCACCGATTGCATGTAATATGTGATTGTCTGAGTAGGTGTCCCAGAACTTTGTTTGAGACGATGTTGGAGTTGTTTGATGTGCCCTCGTGAGGGTGAAGCGTAGGTGTTGGATAGAATCTTCCATGCTTCGAGCGAAGAAAAAGCGTTAGTGATGAGAGGAATAATGGATGGTGAGAGGCTACCTACAATTGCACCAAAAAGAAATCGATCTTGTCTAAACCATGCAGCGTAATCCTTATGTGGCTTAGTAGAACCGTCGGCTGCTATAACTGGAGAAGGAGCCAAGTGTGTACCATCAATGAATTTGTATAGATCAAGCCCATGTAGAAGATCTTCTATTTGTGTTTTCCAACCTAGAAAATTCGTGGAAGTAAGCTTAAGACTGGGAGGAAAGGTAACAACTGTAAGGTTGTTGTGGACGTTGTTGATCGAAAGTGATCGTGTTATTGTAGTAGTATTTTGTGCAGGGTTTGCTTCTGCCATGGTTTTTGAAGAGAATGGGAAGTGATGGATCAGTTTGCTCTGATACCATATAAAGGTTATATGGATTCTTATTATTCAACGAAGATTACAAGAAAATATATAGAATGTGAAATACAACCGGTTTCCCACTTCTATGGCTTGCTAAAGACTAGGGATAAAGTGAATGAAATAATTTAAATATATAACAAACTATCAGATACTATCGGAGGGAAAAATGTGATTGAAATATTTAATTGTTATTTCTTAATATGCTTGTGTTTGGCATTACGAACCGAGCGCTCGGCTAGGTTTACATTTGCAAAATCAAACCAAATGTTGTGTTTGTTGTTCGGCTCGGTTCGGTTTCAAAATAAAATTTTGATGTAATTTTTTTAAAATATTTATATCAATTTCAAACTCAATAATTAAAAAACAATAATCTCAACTACATACAAATTCAAAACAAAAATGAAATTCATAAATTACAAATTGTCATAACATGAAAACATAAAAAAATTAAAATGTTATAGTTCATCAACATCCTTATTCATTAGTTTAATTACATCAACATTATCATTTATTTTAAGAACTTGTAACATGTTAGTGCTAATAAAATTAATCAATATCACTTTGCAGCTAATACACACACACACATATGTAATTTAGTTATATTTAAATGAGCGACTATCCGAGCGAGCGTACCTTGGCTCGTGTTCGGATCGTTTAGAAACCGAGTCGAGCGTGCTCAGTTAGTTTAAAACCAAGCAAAATTCGAACGAGTTTTTCCCTAGCTAGTATCGAGCGAGCGTCAAACATTTTGACATCCCTAATGGGATACAACCTCAAAATTATTTACTTAGCGATCTGATTATCATGGGTATGTTTATTATTGGTGTTTAACCAACATCCACGCTTTACTGCGGGTTAAATGCACATAGCATTTATACATATACGTAGATAAAAAACATGTTGTCAAGATAAGTTTGTAATAAAAAAAACAAACAAACAAATATTATGTATACGTAATAATATAAATAAACTTAACAAAAAAATTCTAATAAAAGAAAAGGTAAATAAATAGTGAAAGGAAAAAAAATTATCTAGCTAACAATAGAAATAAAACAGTTTAGTTAAAAATATAGCTAAATAATAAATCCGTCAAAAAAGACTCGGCTAGCTAATAAAAGAAATAAAATAGTTTAGTAACAATTACTAGCTAAATAATAAATAAACCAAAAAGACTTAGCTGGCTAGTAAAAATAAAATAAAACAGTTAAGTAGTAAAAAGTATTAGCAAAGTAATAAATCTACCAAAACAAATTAGTAATTTATAATTCAGAATCAAAAAAAAAATGTTCAAACCAATACTAAAAGAGCGTAAGCAGACGTCTCCGTTCTCACCTCACATATGATCCATGGGCCATCGCATGTGAAACACAATTATAAAGCCCAATGACCCAAAATGTTAAATTTTATTCATGTTAATACGGAGATCTGGAAAAAAAACAAAACAAAACAAAAAAAAAAACTATAGCCAAGGCTAGAGGTGCGCGCAAATCCGGTTTTTTTAGAACCGGTTCCGGTTTCAATCGGTTTCAGTTCCGGTCAACAAAGTCAACACTCAGTTTCGGTTCCAGGTTTTGACAGGTTCCGACCGGTTTTTAACCGGTTCCGGTTCGGGTTTTGGCCGGGTACAGGTGCCACCAGTTCCGGATTTCCCGGTTCCGGTTTTAATTTGTCTAAAAAACCAGACCCGTTCGTACCCATCAGTTCGGATATGACCGGTTCCGGTTCGGGTTGCTGGTTCTGGGTCCGGTTTTTTTGCCCACCTCTAGTCAAGTTTATAACGAAACTAAAGAAAAAAATAAAATGGGTTTAATGGTACATTTTCTATTAGAAAAATTATATCGTATAAAAAAATATGAATGTATAAAAAATGCCAGGTAAATTTTGAATGATATGTGTCACCACCATATTAATTGAAATTTTTTGTTAATATGGTAAAAAATGTCTTAAATGTTCTTTCAGTTAGTTTCATTTGAACACTATCTTATATGTGTTCTTTCTATGAATCAAGCCAACTCGTGAAAACTTGGGATCAGATTAGTAAAACCTCGAATGAGCCTGATCTTTAGCCCAAAAATATGGCTCGTTTGGTTATCGATCCCGAGACCAAGCTTTATGAAGCTCAAGCGGGCTTGCGAACATAAACGATCTTTTTATTTATATAACTTTTATTTATTATATCAAGTGTATATTTATAAAATTATGATAAATATATTTAAATCATATATTTTATGTTAAATTTGGAAAGTATCTGCATAATATATATTAAATTAGTAATTTCTATAAATAAATTAAATAATTAAAAAACTAAAGGAGCTGAGCTCATGCCTAAAAATTTTCTAACGAATTAGTCAAAACGAGCCGAGCTCGAGCCTTAACGAGATCGAAATTAGCTCGGCTCGTTTACACCCTAGTCTTCTTACCCCCAATGCCACTTTGTTTTTAAAGGTTAGATGTAACTCAATAGTCTCATTATCTTAAAAAACTTAAGAACAATTATTGACAGTCTAGGGGTGTTGATCGGGTCAACCCGATCGGGTTTCGGGTTAATCGGGTCGGGTTAGTCAGGTTTTTCCTAAAAAAATATTAACCCGCAACCCAACCTGAATAACGTTCGGGTTAGTCGGGTCACGGGTTATTCGGGTCGGGTTAGTCGGGTTGGTATTTATTTGTTATTATCTTGTCCTAATTTTTAAATTTCTACTAATAATTCATTTTGCAAACATAATTCAATGAAAAATATGTAAATAATTTATTTTTCATATATAATTTGATTAATAGTGATTGGTAAAAAGTTAAATATATCTTACATTTAATAATTAATATATATAAAAAAATAAAAATCATTTTTATTCGGGTTGATCCGAAACCCGACTAACTTTTAAAAATATACCCGAAACCCGACCCTATTAACAGTTCGGGTTAATCGGGTTGACCCGAATAACCCGACCCTATAAAGCTTATTCGGGTTCGGGTGCGGGTCGGGTTAGTCGGGTTCAGGTATTTTCGACACCCCTAAGGTAATGAGATCAAATTTAAGAGGCAATATTCAAAATTATAAAGAAAAAATTTTTGGAGGTTAATTTAGCCATGACCACTTTTCCCTACCTTTTTAAACGCTAATAACTTTTATATACGATATTATTTTTTTAAAAAAAATAATATCATAAAAACGAGCATTTTTTAATCTTTAAATTGAGTATGGTGTTGCAATAAAAAAAGATTTTTTTTAATTTCATTGTGTCTAAGTATTGTCATTGTGTCTTTCTTTAACGTTTGTTTATGATATTTTTTTATGTTTTTCTTACAAGGTAATTGTGTCTTTTTAAAGATTATTTTGTCATTCATACTCTTTATTGTGTCATCTTTGCTTGACATTATGTATTCTGTAACATCATTGTATCTTAATTTTTTTTAAAAACACAACATTAAGCAGGAAACTCAAAAGAAACAGACACAATAAACTAAAAATCTACAAATACTTTTCTGTAGCAACACTATAATAATTTTGAAGATAAAAAAATGTTTGTTTTCATAGTATATATTTATTTCAAAAAATAATGTCATATGTAAAATTTATGAACGTATAAAGAAGGTGATGAAAGTTGATAAAAAATCGACAATAGTGGTTATTACTAAAATACCCTATAACAACTTGATTTAATCTTAGCCGTTGATTAATGATATAATGACTTAAGATCTTTTTGATACTTTTTAAGATAAAAATCTTATTTAGTTTAACTTAATACTTGTTTTTTAATCTATTTATTAATTTGTTGTTTTTTACCTCACCAACGTAGAGGTGTACAAAAAAACCGGACCCAGAACCGGAACCGACAACCCGAACCGGAACCGGAACCGGAACCGGTCATACCCGAACCGGTGGGTACGAACGGGTACGGTTTTTCAGACAAATTAAAACCGGAACCGAAACCGGAAAACCGGAACTGGTTCCACCTGAACCCGGCCAAAACCCGAACCGGAACCGGCCAAAACCCGAACCGGAACCGGTCAAAAACCGGTTGGAACCGGTTAAAACCCGGAACTGGAACCGGAACCGGAACCGGAACCGGAACCGGGTATTGACTTTGTTGACTGGAACTGGAACCGATTGGAACCGGAACCGGTTCTGGAACCGGAACCGGGTCCAAAAAAAACCCGATTTGTACACCTCTACACCAACGTTATATTTTCTAAAATCCCTAAAATGTTGCGATATCCTTATTTCAACCTACATTTCTAAGAAAACATTTTATCATTTGGTTTTAAAAACACACAACATGTTTATTCTTATTTCAACCTACATTTCTAAGAAAACATTTTATCATTTGGTTTTAAAAACACACAACATGTTTATTTTACTTACATTAGTATATTCTTTTAATGAAATATATTTTCAAATGCTAAACTTCTTTATGATAGTGTTATGTATGTAGAAACGCCTACAATAATATACGACGACGATGATTTACGACTACAAGTACTAAAAGATTTTGTTGCCCTCGTCGTGTAGCGCAGGGTAGCAATAGTAGTTTTTGTTTTTGAACAACAACAGTGAACCCAGAATATCACCAAGCAAGACTCAGATCATATGGTAACACCTGAAACCGTACATCCCACTCTAGGAAGAAACCCTTTGAGAAAACCCCCGGACCCCTAGCTCCAACATGACTTGGGAGGAATTTGAACTCATGACCTATCATTTGAAAAGTTATGGAGTACCACTATTACAAAACCCCTTTGGTAGTAGTTATAAAGAATAATATATCATTTTTAATTTTATACTTCAATGTCATTATCAAATTGTCAATTGCGAAATGAGAACAATGTGATGTATGTCAAACTCTAAACTTTTTATCTAGCTTTATATGATACATAAATTTCTCATGTCCTAATAAAATGTCCTATATGTATGGATTATATATATTAGCTAAAAAAGTTTTCGCCAAAGGTATTTACCAAAACTAATAGCCGTCAAAAAATAAAAGGATAGAAAAGTTCGCAGCACATAGCGATTGAAACTACACCTGACAATCTTGATTAAAAACAAGATAAATGAGTTGGTTCGGATGAACTAACATTGTACTTTATGTTAAAACGAGTAGCATCATAATACATATTAACATAATACGAGCCAAAGTAAGTAATTTAAAAAACTATTTGAATAAAATAAATTTAAATGGATAATAATTGTCAATAGTATATTTAAAAAAAAATCACTAAAGATTAATTAAATAGACTGTTTGTTTAGTTATAACTCAGTTTAACGGAATCTGTTCTGACCTGCTATGAAATTTAAGTTTGTTTCTATTTTATATTTATAAGATCTGACACGAAACATATGAATTAATATTAGTCACAAAATATATATATATATATATATATATATATATATAGACACACACACATATTAGTTACAAATTAACAAAACAAAAATGTTCTAAGAATAAACTTGAAGTCATTTAAAAAAATTCCAAGTAACTGAACCCATTTTGTATAGTTGTAATGCTTTCGACTAGAAAGGGAAAAATGGAACCGGTAGGTACAGATGAATCCGGATTCTTATAGAAATCGGAACTTGAACCGAAAAACCGGAACAGTTTTCACATTTACCGGGAAAAACCAAAGCCAAAACCAGTCAAACCCTGAACCGGAACCGATTCCAAGAAAAACCTGATTTGTCCACTCTACCTTCAACTGCAAACACGAGGAACTAAAAATAATAGAATAAATTGGTTAATACAGTTTATACATTAAATATTAAGGAGGTGAGGTCAGCAGAAACCTCACCCCATGAAGACAAAATAATGAAACCTTAGTGTTTATGATTCATAATGATATAATGTGAACTAAAAAAATAATGAATCAGGTAAAATCACAATCAAAATACCTTTAGATACACTAGACATACCAAAGGGCATTTGTCTCAATGGTACCAAGGTGTGTTAAAGGTGTCCTCCCTAAAATAGGTTAAGGGTTCTATCCCATGGTAGACAAAAGGTAGAAAAAATTAGTTGTTCAAAAAAAGATACACTAGACATAATTGATTACTGATAATAATAATAATAATAATAATAATAATAAGATTTAACCAAAAAAACGCATGTAATAATCCTGATAGCGATTTTCAATGTCTTAAGTATTTTTTTTATTTTAATTTTTGTCTATTAAATAGATCGATAAACTAATTTTGAAAATTTATATAAAGAAGAATATAATTCCGGATTAGATATTTATTTCTAGCAATATGGCATATGATGGTAGAGTAAATTGTCGAGATGGTTCATATAGTTTACTAATATATTACTTTTGGTACCTATGTTTAATAAATTAATCATATGGTCCTAAATTTTAAACATTTGTAACACATATAGTTTTTATATGAGGGTAACTTGGTCAAATATGTGAGGTTAATTTGGTGACCTAAATGTTTAAAGTTTGGGACCATATGAGTAATTTATGAAACCTATGAAACAAAAGTGAAATACTAACAAATCACAGAGACCATATTAGTATTTTACTCTATGATATTAGAGGTGCACAAACCGGATTTTTTTTTAAATCCGATCCCAGGTTCAAATCAGTCCCGGTCCGAACAGTTTCTGTTTTTGGTCAACAAAATTAAGAATCGGTTATGTTTAGAGTCTGGGTTTTGACCTTTAAAAAAACTTGAGCCGGGCAGATTCGTGAATAACTAGATATTTTTGGGACTGTTAAAAGACTTCCGGTTTGGAGTTTGGACCAAATATTTTATAGAGTTTTACTTAGATGGGCCTATGGCCTTATCTGCCCGCCTGCCCCATTCATTAACTTTGAGTGAGTCGGTGAGAATTCATTGCCAAAAGCCCAATATACTTCCAATGCGGCAAAGCATACATTATAAGAGCATTATTTCAGAGGGGTCAATTATTACAATTTTTTTTAAGTAAATTACGACTTTGCTTTATCTGGTTTAAATGTTTTAACCATTTTGGCTCAAAATAGAATCTTCTATCAATTCAGCCCCTGTAATTTAGACAACTAACATTTTGACCCCTAACCATAGTTAGATTTTGGAAAAATATAAATGTTGGATCGATAAGCTTATTTGTTATTGAAAAATATAAATGATAACTGCTTCAAATACAGTATCGTGAAGTACCGCAAGGAGCAAGTTAGAAAGTAGAACCATCTGATTTGATCAAACATCTTATTATCAAAATGATCTGAACTGTTTCAAAGACCCAACATGCATTTTTTGTGCATTGGACTCTTTCATTAACTGATAGAAATATCAGCTAGTCTGTCATTATTCTTTTTTACAGAAAAATAATTATTAAGAGCATATATAAGTGGTTATATACAAGTTATTTGAAACATGAAATAGGATTGGGGACAGTGGCGAAGCTTGAGCATAATCCCAGGGGGGCAAACTAATTTTTTTGTTTTCCAGGGGGCGAAATAAAGGTTTTTAAAAAAATTTACACTACGTATCAGAAAATTTACACTACTACACGAAAAATAGGGGGCGGTGGACCCCCAGTCTGAATAAACCTTCGCCCATGATTGGGGAGTTGGTGTCGTGGTTGCATGTGATTACCAGGTCACATGTTTTATTCTCATAACTTATATCTTTTCTTTTTTCGACTTTATTCTCTATAGTGTTTCAACTCTATTTAGTTTGTGATATATTAACCTGACCCATATTAATATATGATATATAATTTGTCCCTATTAAATTTTTTCCTAATTTTATTTTTCTACAATAACTTTATTTTATTAATTTTCTAGGAAAAAACTAAACCTTATTTAACGGTGCAGATGTTGTTAGTTGTCATACCGCAATGTCTAATGTCATCGTCCCATTTGTTAGACATGTTTTGTGTAAGCTATCTTTTTTAGTTAATTGACCACAAAGTTACGTTTAACAAAGTTGTTATTTTATGTGATTTTGAGTTAGGCCGATGATGTGGGTATGACTTCCAATAAAAATCTTTCTTTAATTTCCGTAAGATTTTTCGAGACATAATAATGTTTTATCTATATAAATTTCAATTTTCATTACATCGCGACTTTAGATCTTAATTTAATTCTAATCCCATGTTGCAATGCTTGAATTTTAATCATATCACTCCATCTCAACCCACGGATAACTTTGCTTGTTATAATTCATGTATATGATATCAGTTTGATTCTCATACACAACACATGGTCCATTATAGGCTTTGTTAAAGGTGGGCAGAGATGAGACTTGTTTCTAGTAAGCTTAGGTATTTTGACAAGGTTTTCATGAACTTTGATCGATTTTTACTAGTTTTTGGTCGTTTTGGTTCTGCTCTTCGACCGCGTAGAAACATAACTGCTTCTACTAATTTGGATTCGATTTGGTTTCGATATTGATTTCTCTAAGAAACTAAAACGGTCTGTACCCATCATCTAGTGTATTTACTAGTTTATAGCAATATTACTAAAAAGTACATCGTAAAAAGTGAAAGAAGTGCCTAAAAATGGATTGTGTTAAAGTTGTTCTAATTATATTTTTTTATGAGATTAATTTCATTAAACATGTGAGGATAATTTGGTGATTCAAGAACTGTTAGGGCTGTAAACGAACCGAACGAACACGAACGAGCCCTTGTTCGTGTTCGTTCATTTAGCTTTTAACTTGTTCACGAACGCTAACCGAACGGAAATTTTTGTTCGTGTCCGTTCATTAAGGAATTTTTGCTTGTTCACGAACGGTTCACAAACACTAACGAACACATATTATTTAAACAATAAAAATCAATATTCTTAATCTCAAGCATTGGAGATAATCATTTATAAATATATTAATTAAAATATCATAGTATTAAACTAAAAATAACTAAAATATTATGGTATTAAACTAAAAAATTAAAAATATACAACACATTTAATGAGTAAAAATAATAAATGAGCTTAACCGAACATAAACAAACGTAAACGAACATGCTACCGAATGTTCACGAACACAAATGAACGAACACGACCTCTGTTCATGTTCGTTCCTTTAACTAAACGAACGGAATTTCTTGTTCGTGTTCGTTTTTTATTAAACGAACGAACATAAACGAACTTCCCGCCAAACGGTTCAAGAACTGTTCGCTGAACGTTCGGTGCGTTTACAGCCCTAAGAACTGTATATGTTACAAATTTTAAAAGATTAAAATCATATGAGTAATTTACGAAACTTAATATATAAGAGTGAAATTCTATCAAAACATAATGATCATCACCGCAATTTACTCTAACTAAAATTAGTTAAATATTAATGTATTACAAGTTATAGTTAAATATTTATTTTATTTAAGTTTACAAAGATCAAATATGTTGGAAATTTGAATAGTTTCAAATTTAATATGAATTAAAATCAAAGACTTTTCATATTACTCAATTAAGTCAAGACTCTTGGTATTACATTCATGTAGTATAAATAGAAGACATATGTTGTCTTGTTGAGGTGTTGAAAAGGATACTACATACAATCTCACAAGAATTTCCAACTTTCTCAACTCTTCAAGCTCTTGTTTAAGATATTATTTTCAGGTGTTAGGTTAATCCCGGCAGTACACAAACTGTTTCGGTTGTTGTACCCTGGGAGACAGACGTGTTCGTCTTGAAAAGAGGCGTGAAATCTGTTTTAAGGGAAGCGTATTGAATACGTGCCTCAATCATAATCATCAACATGTTTATTCTATGTCAATGAAGAATAGGTGGAAGACATAAGCGTATTGAAGTATTTGTGACCGGCTCGTCAAGATGCTTGATTGAAGACTCGCTATTTGGAGTACCCAATGAAGACATACATCAAAACATGTTTCGTATATAAATTAGTAATTTATATTCTTTTATTTTAGTCTTGTAACCGGTAATGTACTAAATTATTTCTTACGAATAACGAGTGTATCGTTATTATGTATATTTTATTATTGTTTTATAATAAAAACGTAAACCCATCTCCTACAATCTTAAAACAGACTTTCGTGAAAAACCTTATAAATAAGGATTTTGGGTTCATGATAGTTAAATACAAACTAAGATTTTTGATAAAATCTAGTAAATATTTTTGAGAAATATTTAGTACAAGTTGGTCGGATTTTATAATTGGAGTACAATATTTAATCCGAATACCGTGTTACAAGACATATGTTCTGATTCATTGTTTTGAGTTCATGGGTTTTGATTGTGAATTTAACCATGAACAATTTTTGGTTAGCTTCAAAATATGTTTTTGAACATTCATTTTCTAATAATCTTATTAAAAAAAAAGATGGCTTTGAAACACATATAAAATGTTTGTAAACAATTTTTTTAACATGCGTGTTAGAATTTTGTTATTATTATTTTTAAAAATAATACCGGTTACGAAACATTTACATTTTCTAACAAGCATGTTCGATGTAATTATTGTTTTTGGTAAACAATATTGGTTTGAACAATTTAAGTTTTATAATTGACGTGTTAGAAACAAGTTGGTTTCGAAATGGTATAATCGGTTATCAATATTTAACTTATATTTCTAATGAGCGTGTTAGAAATTATAATGTTGATTAAAATAATAAATATTCTAACGAACACATTAGAAAACATTGTGTTTGAAAAAGCTCTTATGCATTTATATTTCTAACAAACATGTTAGAATCGAGAGTGTTAGTGTAACACTTTATTTATTTTATAACAAGCGTGTTATAAAAGATTACTTGCAAAGTAATAAGTTTATAACGATTTTTGTAATCGTTTATTTTCTAACAAGTGTGTTAGAATTAGTTTATTTGGTATAAACATAATAAGCTTTACAACGCTTTTGTAATCGTTTATTTTCTAACAAGTGTGTTAGAATTAGTTTATTTGGTATAAACATAATGTGTTTTATAACGATTTTGGTAATCGTGTTTTTTCTAACAAGTATGTAAGAATCATTTTATTTTGTATAAACATAATAAGATTTATAACGATATTGGTAATCGTTTATTTTTTTTTAACAAAGTGTGCTAAAACCAGTTTATTTTATAAACAAAAAGACTTTATAACAGTTCGAGTAATCGTTTATTTCTAACAAGAGTGTTAGAATCGATTTGTTTTATAAACGAAAAGCTTTAGAAACGATATTTGTAATCGTTTATTTCTAACAAGAGTGTTAGAACCGGTTTGTTATATAAACATCAAAAATTTTAAAAATTTTGTTGTTTATTTTCAAACGACAGTAGAAACTGGTTTGTCATTAAAAAAATGTTAATTTTTAACCGGTTAGTTTTCATGACGAGATAAAAGTATGTTTGGATAAAAATGTTTAAGTAAACATTTTATTCATATGCGTGTTAGTCACGCATTATGTAATAAGATTGCTTTATGTAAGCATATTTCAGTTATCTAACGTATGCGTTAGGCATGATTTTTGTAATCACGTAAATTCTAATATGATTATTAGATAAAGTTTGTGTTGTAAACAATAATTGTTTTCAGTAAACAATTTAATTATCTAAGGTGAGAGTCAGATACAATTTATGTAATCGGTTTATTATGGAGCCAGAGAACATTGAAATGTCAGATGTTGAAAGTGTTTAATATAGTAACACTATATGACTTGATGTTTAGAACTTATCTATATGTCTTAAAAATATTACAAATATTTTTATGAAGCATTATTGTTTGTGTTCAATATCTTAGGATAACACATGCGTGTATGCAAAATAGACACTTTAACATATGAAAGAGATATATGTTATAATAAAATATATTAATAAATTCCGTGGAATTTATTATAAAGTGATGATGACATATAGATGCTTCTATTGCTTTCAATGTGTTTTAAATTATGTGGATTATGTGTCTACTAACTTAGAAGAGCATCCTAAATACATAGCATGGGATACAACAAATGAAAATTTGAAATTAATTTGTTGTATGTCATAATGAAACATGACTTTCTATTGAAGGAGGACTTCAAAACATGTCAAATGACGATGTCATTTGAGATGACTTTGGTAGACGTTGAAAGTGTTGAAGAAATAACACTTTAAGATTTGATGTTTAGCTATCATTCTTGTACCCGTTTAAAATATGTTGTGTGTTATATTTTATTATAAATGTTCAACTATGCCTTAAGTTTATTTATTTATTTTTAAATAAACAAGTTGATCTAGAAATAATAAAATGATATATGGTAAATAATATTTAAATTTTGGAGAATTTAAATTTTTCTAGTCTAATAAAGATACATATTTAAACGGAAATTACAAGTGGTGACTTGCACGAACACAATGAGCGGGTTATGATATTAACTTATATATGTTGTAAGTCTTATATCAAATATCAACGTAATATGGTGAGTGTATTAAAACAAAATACACAAGAACGGAGGATGTCGTCTAATATATGTTGAGAGCATCAACATGGAAATTCATAAGTGTATTTTGATTACTATAACATACGAAATAAATATATGTTATTATTGTAAATAATTTTAATAAATTTTGCACATTTATTAAAGATACTTACAATAGAGATGGTCTTGTAGATTATGTTATAGCCATTAACTTTATTGAAACTATATGGATGATTTATCCTTGAATTTGGGAGAGTATCCTAATACATGGTTTCATTAACACAACAATATAAATGTATAAATCACTTTAGATACATGGGATATCATATTGTGGAGTATCAATGTTGTTGACTATATCTAAAAAGTCTAGTGATTTTATACTAATAGCATTCATCATATGTTGATGAGTGTGTTCACCAAAATGACTTGAGTTAAGACATATGTTTAAGTTTTTATAATTAACTGGTGAAGCCTTAGAGATTAAAGGCAAATGAGTTATGATCCTACATAATGGATGAAGTTAGATATGGTTATGAGTTTTTCTTAAACTAAGGATTTAAAAGAAAAATCTCATCATTCTTGTCTAAACTAAGATATGAATGTTTGTAGAGATAATGTGTTATCTCTAGGAGCTGTGATTGATCAAAATGATGCATCTTCTGTTCACGTGCTATTATTTTAGTCTAAAGCATGCTAGACTAATACATGTTAATTTAGATGCTCTGCGGAGATTAAATTAACTTTAAACATTCAATATATGTGATGACATGAGAATGAGTTTCGGTTCATATGAGGAGAACTCATTGAGTAATATGTATGGATGAACTTAATCAAAGTGCAAGCAATGTGGGGGAATGTGTCATTTACGAAACAACCCTCTAAAGTTTGTAAGAGATAACCCTCTAAAGTTTGTAAGAGATAACCCTCTAAAGTTTGTAAGAGAGAGTATTCTCTTGTGAAAAAAGGAGAACTTTTCATACACTATCTTGATAATTAGAAAATGGTTATCTGATAAGACTCAAATGTGGGGGTTGCTTGCACTTAATAAAATTATGTGAAAGATTTTGTAAAAAGGATTTTAGTAATCCAAATAAATATTACAAATTCGTGACCAAGTGGGGTACACGATTGAGTTAATCAAGTTGATTGGACTCAAATGTCAATCGGTAAAAGTGGAAACGTGTTTAGACTTGAAATGAGTTTCAAATCATTCTAAAGACATGGTTATATAACTAGATCCAAGTTGAGATCACTGGTTATAGTCTTATAAATTGAAAAAAAAAAGGCTAGTATGACTTGTGAGTCAAGAACACGTTAGAACAACTTATCTCAGTTGCAAATTACCGTTGTTGACTTGATGAAGTCAAAGATAATATTTTGGATCCAATAACATGAGAGATTAAGTTGAGGAATCTGACTAAAGCCCTTGTAAAGAGATATTTGAAGGAAACCTAACCTTGTTGATTGGAGATCCCATGATCTAGGTTCAATAGGACAACTAATTCATATATCTAGGATGGTCACTGTGGGAGCATAGTTGTACAATGGATGTATAAGCTAATATATATGTTAATATATATCCTCCTAAACTGTAAAAGGGTGTTTAAATACGTCCTAGTCCATTCCTATAATAATCAGTGACATTGTTGTGTGAGGCTAAGCATAATATATGGTTCATGATCTGTGTAAATCATGATAACCAAAATGCTTTTAATGATTTGTGGACAAATTACCTATGTTAGAGAGAAGTGGGGTCGCTTCGAATGGAATTTTCGGGCATAATTCCTAGAGCTCTCACAGAACCAGGATAGTGTTCCATGACCATAACGGACACGACAATGCGGGTTTAACCAGACCAGGAAGAGTATTGTGTGAAGTGTAATAACGTCTACGTAAAAAGGGGTTTAGTTCAAGGACATCGCGTCTACTAACCGCTAGGAGACCAAGTATACTTCACAAAGGAAAGTTCAAAGGGAACACCTACTTCTCCTGCAATACTCCACCGCTGAAATTGTGTCTTAACACTTGAGTGTATGAGTTGATTTTTATTCATGTGGGGGATTGTTGGAAATTTGAATAGTTTCAAATTTAATATGAATTAAAATCAAAGACTTTTCATATTACTCAATTAAGTCAAGACTCTTCAAATTACATTATATGTATTATGTCAAGACTCTTCAAATTACATATATTTATTATATGTATTATGTCAAGACTCTTGGTATTACATTCATGTAGTATAAATAGAAGACATATGTTGTCTTGTTGAGGTGTTGAAAAGGATACTACATACAATCTCACAAGAATTTCCAACTTTCTCAACTCTTCAAGCTCTTGTTTAAGATATTCTTTTCAGGTGTTAGGTTAATCCCGACAGTACACAAACTGTTCGGTTGTTGTACCCTAGGAGACAGACGCGTTCGTCTTGAGAAGAGGAGTGAAATCTGTTTTAAGGGAAGCGTATTGAATACGTACCTCAACCATAATCATCAACATGTTTATTCTATGTCAATGAAGAATAGGTGGAAGACATAAGCGTATTGAAGTATTTGTGACCGGCTCGTCAAGATGCTTGATTGAAGACTCGCTATTTGGAGTATCCAATGAAGACATACATCAAAACATGTTTCGTATATAAATTAGTAATTTATATTTTTTTATTTTAGTCTTGTAACCGGTAATGTACTAAATTATTTCTTACGAATAACGAGTGTATCGTTATTATGTATATTTTATTATTGTTTTATAATAAAAACGTGAACCCATCTCCTACAAAATAAACCTATTTTAACTTAAAAACACGTTTTTATTAGATAAAAAATTGAAGTAATAGTCTTCTCCATTTAAAAACTGAAATAGGAATTTTGGTTTTAGTTTAGTAATACAGATAAAGGATTTTTCTTGATTTTATTAGCTTATTTAATTTTAGTGCCTGGAAATATCTTGATAAAATACGAAAGTGTTATATTTTAAAATCACGTGATTCACAACGTATATATATTAGAGTAAGTTAGGTTTTGACCCCTATGGTTTATGTTTTTAACTATTTTGGCCTAAAATATAATCTTCTCTCAATTCAGCCCCAGCGGTTTGGATGACTAACGTTTTTAGCCCCCAACTAGAGGTGCGCAAATCTTGTTTTTTTTTTGAACCGGTTCTGGTTCTGGAACCGGTTCCGGTTCCAATCGGTTCTAGTTCCGGTTAACAAAGTCAATACCCGATTCCATTTCCAGTTCCGGGTTTCGACCGGTTCCGGTTCGGGTTTTGGCTGGGTACAGGTGGAATCAATTCCGATTTTCTCGGTTTCGGTTTTAATTTGTCTAAAAAACCGTACCCATTTGTACCAATCGGTTCGGGTATGACCGGGTCTGGTTCCGGTTCGGGTTGCCAGTTCCGGGTCCTTTTTATTGCCCACATCTACCCCCAACCATAGTTAGGTTTGAGGGGCCAAAACATTTAGTTGTCTAAACCACAGGAACTGGATTGATAAAATATTATATTTTGAACCGAAATAGTTGTAACACTTGAATCATAAGGGACAAAACCATAATTTTTGTGAGTGGTGTCATTTTGACTCTTGGTAAGCTCCAATTCTCCATGTGATTTTCATGAATTGGAGTCACTGGGTCCCGCTTCTTTAAGTATAAAATCCTGCATCGCATTATTGCATGGTTATGTAATTAATTTTCTTTAAGTTAAAGAAAGGTAAGGTAAGTTAAAGGTCTATTTTATAGCTAAAAACTTTTATTTATTGATATTTTTCTATTAAAACCTAAAATTTAGTAAATTTAAATTCCATGAATGGTTATTTTTAATTTAATAAAAAAAGTAAATTTTAATAAATATACATTATAAAAAGAGTTGAAATAAATAAGATGTATGCAAACCAACTTAAAATGAGAAAACAAATTGGGGAAGAAATGACCTTCATAGTACATATTCACATGTTACCTTACTTAAGAACATTTGTCGTGATAGTAGCGTAAATTGCATGATAAATAAAATGATAAAAAATAACCGAAAAAAAAAGAGAAAAAAAAAATCTTTTTAAAACCCATAAATTATAAAAGAAAATGAAACCTTTTATGATGACTGATGAGCCTAAAAAGGTCGACTATTGAATATGGGGTTGAGCGAGAGAGCTCGTCCTCTATTTATCGTGTCAGTGCAACCACCCAAAATCTCTTTGTTTTTTTTTTTCTTTTGTTTTTATTTTTAATTTTTTAGTTGAATGAAAAAAAGGTTAAAACAAAAGGCTCATGTATTACGTCCACCTCACATACCATATATACACCCTTTATACAACTCGTATATGTCTATACAAGACGTATAAGTGGACAATTACTGGTGTCAGAATTTGTCGGTATCAATGATTAGACTCCTATACGAGACGTATAGGATTGATGATGGTAAAATAAAAAATTTTGGTGACCGGTACCAAAATGAATTACGCAATCTGGTGGTCAGTTCACGTTTGGTTTCATACAAAATGGAATTAACAGGCTAACAGTAACAGCCTCCTCCTCGTGACCTCGTGCAACATGCATAATGATTGGTTAATGGGCCCACAATATATTTATTATTTAAACATGTCCGGGTTTGTGGCTCACCAAAGATCTTGTTAGCTCTGAGACAATTTTTGGTAGGTTCACTTGGATTCTTATTTATAAATTAAAGTGCATTTGTATTCCATTCTATACTTGTTAGGTGCATGATTATCCGATAATAGCATCTACTAACTCTGTCAAAATGGACGGTCAGGTTAGTACATGTTTTAAGCAAAATCAGTTTGGGTTAAAATGAATTGTTTTTAAAAACATTAATTTGGTTCAAGTCAAAATATGTTGGAACTAAACAAATAGTCATCATCGTCGTCGTCGTCGTCGTCGTCATCATCATACTCAGTATATTCCATCATTAGAAAAGCTAAGGTAAGGTCTGAGTAGGGTAATAAGATGTAGACAGTCTTACCTCTACCCTATATGAATAGAGAGACTGCTTCCAATGAGACCCCCGGCTTATGATGCTGAACTAACCAACCAACCCAATGGTTTTAACGTTCTTTTCAAAAAACAAAGTAAAATAACATTAAAATTAGTGCAACTTTACTTTTGCCCCTTAAGGGCCGACGCATATATACATTATATGTGCGCACCGCAAACGGGACCCGACTAAAGAAATAGTCAATTAAGATAATTTTAACGATTTTCTTATTAAATATGTTATTAATCATTCTTAAACATTTGAATGTATTGAATTCACATAGTTTTTATGTGACCAATTTTGACTTGTATTGTATTAAAAAGTTACTCATCTCAATCCGTTTCATAATATGACATTACCCGTTTTAACCTGTTATACAATAATTTTACTCAAACTAACCTTTTTGTTTTAATTTAGGTGAAAATTGCCACCTCTAGTATCTACATGTAGATTGTAACAAAAACTATCATATGTTAGATTAGTTGTCAAATCATATACTAATTTACTAATATTCATAAGAAATCATCAGTTACCCAACACTTATTTTTTTCTGTTAAAATAAATAATTCATTTGTTAAATAATTTGGTTATTATTGTTAATTTGTTGTAGAGTTAGTTAATTGGTTATGTTGCATAAGAATTTTATGCAGGTGACTTTGGAGGGCTAAAGTTGAATAATAGGAAAAGGTGAAGGAGCTTTGTGGAATTACAGCTGGACGTAAAAGACATCTTTGTATAGATCTGGAAGCATCGATCGATCAGATGTTTTCATCAGATTCTCTTTTCATCTTCTTCTTTTTTTGTTTACTCTCACAGATCTAGGGTTTGTATTTTTTGAGTGAGATTCATATAGTTTATGAATCTGAGTTAGTAGTGTGGTTGATAGATCTGTTGATGAGTTGATAGTGGTAGAAGTTCTGTTAATAGAACTAAACGATTTGTAGATCTTGGTTAGGTTCAATCTTTGGGTTGTGTCTGATATGTTGTATTAGTATAAGGACTGGAATTGTCATTACTTAGAAATAGAAGGTAATGTAGTGATAATTGTAACGACAGTCGTTAAAGTAGTTAATGAGCTTGTATAAAGACGGTTATGAAATAACAAATGCTCAGACCTTGATTGAGCTTAGCTATTCTTTCTCTATAAATTCTTGTTATATCATTGGTATCAGAGCTACCGTTCCTTGGCAGCTCTTGAATGAAAATTTCTAATTCACCGGCGATTGTTCAAAGGTGATTGATGGCGACGCGTAGTAGAACGGATTTGGAAAAGACGGTGGATGAACATGCGTTGACGCTATTGAAGGTGGATGCGTTTTTGCAAAAATCAGAGCAGACATTCGCGAGTCTTAATGCGAACGTTCAAGCGATTTTAACCCAATTAAACGGTACTTCAAGCAATCATTCGCATAATGAAGATGAGCGATCGAGTCATAATGGTGTCTACAATCGGAATGATAGATTTCACAGAATTGGGAAGATTGATTTTCCGAAGTTCGATGGAAGCGAAGTAGATGACTGGATTTATCGATGTGAACATTTCTTTGGAGTCGACGATACACCATAGAATTTCAAAGTTCGTTATGCAGCGATACATTTGGAAGGCAATGCTGTGAAATGGCATCAGTCGTTTTTGAAAACTAAAAGTGTACCGATTTCGGAAATTTCATGGAAGACGTATTCAGAGGCAATTGTTGCTCGATTTTCTACAACATTGTTTGAAGATGCAATGGGTGTGTTGACATCATTGTCTCAGACGGGTTCTTTGGAAGAATTTTGTCAGCAATTTGATGCCTGCTTATTGAAAGTATCAATTTCTGAGCCATATGTGGTGAGTATTTTCTTGAAAGCGGTTAATCCAATAATTGGAGGACCGGTGAAGATGTTTCAACCAAAGACGTTAAAATAAGCTTTTTATCTGGCAAAAATTCAAGATACAACCAACAAATATATGGGAGCTTCTACTGTTAGAAGTAATCAACCTACTTCTAATTTTAACAGAAACAGTAGTTTTGTTAAACCACCTGTTCATGTTACACAATTGCCTTTATTGCCTACTCCTCTTGCTACGAAGAAGTTGACTAATATAAAACAATTAACTAGTAAGGATATTGAAGGTAAACGAGCTCGGGGAGAATGCTTCTGGTGTCCGGAGAAATTTACACCTGATCACAAGTGTCCTAATTAGCAACTATTTGTACTGGAAATTAAAGGCAATGAAAATGAGGAGGATAGGGTTAATGAAGAAGAATTGCATCAAGATTGGTTGGAACCCCAAATATCCATTCATGCTTTAACTGGCATTACATCTTTCTCAACTATGAAGGTAATTGGTACAATTGGTAATAAGCAATTACGGATTTTAATAGACTCTGGTTCTACTCATAACTTTTTGAATAAAGAATTGGCTATTAAGTTGAATTGTTCCTTAAAACCAATTGATAGTATGCTAGTGGGTGTGGCTAATGGATCAGTGATTAAGTGTGCTTCATATTGTCCAAATTTTCAGTGGTTTATGCAAAAGGTTTACTACTGATGTATTAGTGTTACCATTAGATAACTATGATATGGTAATTGGAATTCAGTGGTTATTAACTTTGGGAGCAATTGTGTGGAATTTTAAGGATTTAACTATGCAATTCTCTATTGAGGGAAGCCAATGTAGTTTGAAAGGAATTGATGATAATGAGATGTCATTATGTTCAGCTACTGTTATGCAATCTTTGCTTAAAATGGTAGGAACATAGTTGAAGCCCATTTATGCTATTTACAATTACAAACAGGGAACTCAGATTTCCAACATGAAACAAAGATCCATGGTGATGTATAAATTGATCAAATTAAGGTTTTAGTGGAGGTATTTCAGGATGTTTTTCAAACTCCTTCATCCTTACCTCCTAAGAGATCTTTTGATCATAAGATTTAGTTGAAGGATGAAAATCAAGTGATCAATTTGAAGCCTTATAGATATCCAGCAGCTCAGAAGGATATCATAGAGAAACTAACAAAAGAATTAATCGATACTGGAGTAGTAAGGGGAATCACAAGTCCTTTTGCTGCACCAGTTGTTTTAGTCAAGAAAAAAGATGGGTCTTGGAGGTTTTGTATAGACTATAGGAAGTTAAGTGATGTTACCATTAAGAATAGTTATCATATTCCATTGGTAGAGGAATTATTTGATGAACTGGGAGATGCTATAGTCTTTTCTAAGTTGGACTTGAGATCCGGCTATCATCAAATTCGGATGCATTAAGAAGATATCAAGAAAACAGCCTTTAGGACACATGAAGGCTTGTTTGAATTTGTGGTGATGCCATTTGGCCTCACAAATGCCCCTGCTACATTTCAAGCATTCATGAATGCAACATTTAAAGAGTTTTTGAGGAAATTTGTATTGGTATTTTTCGATGATATACTTGTGTTTAGCAGTTCATGGGAGTTGCATATGGTTCATTTAAAGCAAGTGTTGGATGTATTATAGGAAAGAACAATTATATGCTAGACAGTCAAAATGTTCTTTTGGAGGATCAGCAGTGGAATATTTAGGCCATATAAAGGAGTTTCAACTGATTCTACGAAGTTTGCTGCAATTCAAGATTGGCCTACTCTGGAGGATATTAAACAGTTAAGAGGATTTTTGGGTCTTGGAGGATATTATAGGAGGTTTATAAGGAATTATGGTGAGTTTTCTAAGCCATTAACAGATTTACTAAAAAAGGAAGCTTTTGTGTGGGGAGATAATGCTAATAAGGCATTTCTGCAAAGAAGTTTTGGTATCTCCTTCGGTATTGGCTTTGCCTAATTTCAAGAAAACTTTTATTTTAGGAACTGATGCTTCTGATAATGGAATTGGGTTGTTCTCATGAAATAAGGACATCCTATAGCTTTTATTAGTAAGGCTTTATCAGCAAGACAACAAGCTCTATCAGTTTATGAAAGGGAGCTGTTAGCCATTATTTTTGCTGTGAAATATTGGCATCATTATCTATAAGTAGGCCATTTTATTATAAGAACTGATCAGAAAAGTTTGAAACATTTATTGGATCAGAAGATAACTACTCCTTTACAGCAAGTATGGTTGACCAAATTGATGGGTTATGATTTTGAAATTGTTTATAAACAGGGCAGTGATAATAGAGTTGCTGATGCTTTATTTCGAGTTAAATCTCCTGCTTTGATGGCCTTGATATTGAATAGTTTTGATCCAATTATTTGGGATAAGATACAATCATCTTGGTCTACATATACTTCTTTAAGTATGGTATTACAAGAATTAAAAAAGGGTAAGACTCACCTTAAATACTCATGGAATGGTAGAGTATTATTGAAAAAAGGAAAGATTGTGGTGGGTAGTGATTTAACATTACAAGGTGACATTATTTCTTTATGTCATTCAGGGGCAACTGGTGGTCATTCGGGAATACATGCAACAATTCAAAGGATTCGTTCTTTATTTGTTTGGAAGGGAATTTTTAAGCAAGTTAGAAACTTTATTCGAACTTGTACTGTTTGTCAAAAGGCGAAATATGAAACTGTAGCAGTACCTGGGTTACTTCAACCCTTACCAATACCTTCCCATGTTTTTTCGGATATTTCAATGGATTTTATAAATGGGTTACCAAAATCTTAAGGAAAGTATTCAATTTTCGTCGTGGTTGATAGACTCACTAAGTATAGCCACTTTATACCTTTATCCCATCTGTATTCTGCAACTGTTGTTGCTAAAGCTTTCCTTGATAATGTGTTCAAGTTACATGGGTGGCCGGATACAATAGTTACGGATCATTATCCTATTTTTGTGAGTCAATTTTGGAAAGAATTCACAGCCTTACAGGGTGTTCAATTGGCCTTATCAACTGCTCATCACCCACAAACTGACGGTCAAACGGAGTCATATTTGAGGTGTATCGTTATGGACAAACCTTGAACCTGGGCACAGTGGTTATCTTTAGCTGAATTTTGGTATAATACTAATTTTCATACATCACTGGGAATTACTCCTTTTCAGGCGTTATATGGGTATCCTCCTCCTATTTTTGTTCCTTATATACCCAAAGATGTGAGAGTAGCTGCGGTGGATGAATTAATGTGTGATCGACAAGACATTATCAGATTGCTGCGTTTTTTCTTTGCTAAGGGCTCAAAACAGATCGAAACAAGTAGCAGACAAGAAAAGAAGTAAAAGACAATTTCAAGTGGGGGATCATGTGTATGTCAAGCTGCATCCTTATGGCCAATCTACGTTAAGGGAATCTCATTTTAATAAATTGGGGCCTAAATTTTTTGGACCATTTGTGATTACTTAAAAGGTGGGTGAAGTAGCGTATAAATTAGATCTACCAGAGGAGGCACAATTCCATCCTGTGTTTCATGTCTCTCTTCTCAAATTGGCTCGGGGAAATGTTTTGCAAACTGTACCAATTCCCAGTGGTCCAATATTTTTGTTTAAACCTTTGCAGATACTCTGTAGATGGATGGTCGCAGAGGAAATAGAGGTACAGTGGATGCATTAGTTCAATGGGATAGTTTACCTATTACGGATGCTACTTGGGAAAATCTTGAAGATTTGCATATTCGTTTTCCTGATTTTGTTGTTGATTGATTGTCATTTGTTTTTTAGGTCAAAAACGTTGTTATAGAGGGGAGTATTGATATGTTGTATTAGTATAAGGACTGGAATTGTCATTACTTAGAAATAGAAGGTTACGTAGTGATAATTGTAACGGTAGTCGTTAAAGTAGTTAATGAGCTTGTATAAAGACGGTTATGAAATAAAAGATGCGCAGACCTTGATTGAGCTTAGTTATTCTTTCTCTGTAAATTCTTGTTCTATCAGTGTCGTTCATAGATTGAGTTGTAATTTTCTTGGTTTATTGTTTGTATTTTACTTTTGATTTGGTTATGAATCACAGATTCGTGGTGAATCTGTAAGTTGTGTTCATTCAAGTATTTTTTACATGGTACCAGAGCTCACATCGAGCTCTGATCATCAGATCTTGGGACGAGTTGTTGCTTCCGCAGATTCGTGGTTGACACTGATCTGTTCTGCGTTTCACCACGTTGTGGTGAGGTAGCGATTGGATTAGGGTTTTGTAGAGGTTAGATCGGTGGATCTACTTGAAGATTTTGACGTCATAAAGGTGTACAGTCGCAGATCTGAACTCCCGGTGGAAGTTTGGTTCGATTTGGAGTTGTCAGAAAAAAAAACAACAACAAACATTGCAAGGTTCTATGGAATCTTAGTCATCTGATGTGGTAAAATCTACATCATTATAAATCCTTGGTTGTCTATCTTTCGACTGGTTCACTAGTAGATAAAGGCTCTATAAGGACATTCGTTTTTCATTCTGT
Organism: Mikania micrantha; assembly: GCA_009363875.1. NCBI lineage: Eukaryota > Viridiplantae > Streptophyta > Magnoliopsida > Asterales > Asteraceae > Mikania > Mikania micrantha. The sequence continues at coordinate 43,795,614 of CM018685.1, read as the reverse complement.
GTTTACATACATATAGGCATTTCTGAGTAGGGTTAGGTGGACCGACATTGGATCTTGTAGATTAACTTTTTGTGCATTAGGCATCCTTAAGATCTTGTGTGTTGTGATTGATAGTTGTGTCTATATAATCATAGTTGTATCTTGGTTGTCACTGATTAAGCATGCTAAATACACCCATCTTAGCTAAACCTTGATCTGCCACAAAAACGTGGTGTGAATGCCTGGCTCTGGCTCTGATTGACTGTATTCAAACAACAAGAGTGATTAAGTGATTACTTACCAGTATTCTGTGAATTATATTTGTCGTTTTGATCTATTAGTTAAGAAACTCTGGTTGACACTTGTCAAACTTGTGAAATACACTCGTCTTGACTAAACCTTGATCTGCCACAAAAAGTGGTGTGAATGCCTGGCTCTGGTCTTGATTGACTGTATTCATACTGCAAGATTGATTAGTGCCTGCCTTCTTGTTGATAGTAATTCTGTGAATAGTTGGGTCTCTGTTAATTGCTATTGAGATTAGTAAGAAACCATAAACTATGGTTGAAGGCACAGTTGTTGTGCCTGAAACACTAATAAGTAAACTTGATGTTAGTGACCCACTATATCTGCATGCAAATGACTCTAATAGTCTTACTATTGTAACCATGAAACTAAAAGGGAGTGAAAATTACGCTGTATGGTCTAGTGCTATGAAATTGGCACTAGAAGTAAAAAATAAAAGTGGATTTATAAATGGGTTAACTGTTAGACCAACTAATAATGAGATACTTGGTAGACAATGGGATAGATGCAACTCTATGGTCTTATCTTGGATTTTAAATTATGTGTCTGAAGAGTTGTATCTAGGTCAAGTCTACTCTAAGTTGGCTACTGAAGTATGGCTCGATCTAAAGGAAACCTATGACAAGGTTGATGGATCAGTTGTTTTTAATACATTAAAAAATAAACTCCTTAACTCAAAACGGTAGTACAGTTTCTGAATATTATCATAAACTTACACCTTGTGGAAACAATTTAATGCCATACTTCAGTTACCAACTTGTTCCTGTAATGCATCTAAAGAATTTAATGACTTCAATCATCTAATAAAACTTATGCAGTTTTTAATGGGTTTGGATGATGTCTATCAGCCAGTTAGGACAAACCTACTAACTAGAGATCCCTGCCAACAGTTAAAGTGGCCTTCTGTGACAATTGTATTCGAGAATTACGTCATTAATGACGAAATCACATGTGGTCGTGCTTGAAATACACGTTGATTAGATGAATTTAATTATTACAGGTTGATAGTATGCGAAAAATGGTGTTAGTAGATCGCAAAGAAACATCCATCACCTAATGCTTATTTAAATAGATGACCAACTGAGTTTATGTTTAGAATCATAACTCGAAAATGAAGAGAATGAGTGGAAGCGAAATTTCGAAACAAGGCTCCGATTTCAAGATACACCGAATCGAATATAGCGTTAAATAAGAGGTCAAATATTTTTAACTCTTTAGTTCTTGAGATTATAACCATTGGAAAGAGCTCGAACAATCGTGAACGTAGGCGAAAACCGTGCGCAAAACGGAGTTCGTATGCTCCCGGAATCGCGAAAACAAAATCGGGTCTAACTAAGGCGGTGGAGGTACGCGAAGAACCTCTTTGCCATCCTCGGCGGTACGCGACGGACCCATCAGACTTAAAAATCTGATTTTCTTGATCATAACTCATTCCCATGCGATTTTCTCGACTTCCAGACGCGTAAACTCAACTTTTTACCATCAAATCTTCATCTTGAAGGCTTCTAAACCCACGGATGGCACCAAGGAACATATCTACAAGTCCCGATCATCATATCTGCCCGAGAAATCCGTTAGATTAGGTAACGGTTCGTTTTAACCTTCTAGCTTGATTTTTTATTGATTAGATCTTGTTTTTGAAAGTAATGAGATAGTTAGGGTTGTTGATTATTGCCTAGATGATGACTAGGATTGATTATAAACGAAGAACACGATGATCTAACAGTTAAATCCTTGTTTTGATCCGTTGTAATGTCCAGTTTTCATGAAATCATAACAATGGTTATAATGGTTTAAACCATTTGATTGTAACAATGATTGTGATTGTCTTGATCATTTCTTGAAATGGTAGGTTAAATCCAAGTGTTTCAAACTAATGACAAGCATAAAGATAATCACCGGAATAACGATCTGATGTTTATGATAACAGTCAGATTAGTACATTGAGCATGGTTATTAAACATATTTTAATATCACATTCTCATGTTCATGATACCTAAATGATCAATAACAAGGATTGACTATTCCGAAGCCAAAAATTCATCTAGGAAATTGTTTAATGAAATAATCAACAATCAACATCTATTTGATTAATCCGAAAATGTCGTGATTAATCCAGTTAGTCATTAACTCCTTAATAGAAGCCTAAATCATTATAGGTTCCTTGTTTATCGCACTTTGTGCAATATTAACTTAAGGAGGCTGATTAAGGATTAAGATCAGCTTGATGACTTAAACTACGATTCCTTGTTATCAAAAGTCAAGGAATAATCCAATAATCAAACTCAAACACAAGGAACTCATAAAACATTAATGAATTGCAGAATTCTCTTCAGATTTTGTGTGATACCTCAAAATCAAAACACTGCAATAACACAGGTTAGATCATAGCCCCTTATCTCTTTCTTTAAATGTTTACCAAAACTCGGGGTGGAACATGTAGATGCATTTTCAAAACATATTTTATCAAATATTGTGAAATCATATATCAGTATCATCTGGATGATGATAAACATTTATCAACTCTTGTGAAATCATATATTGGTTTCATCAGGAAAATCATGACAAACTATTATCGAGTAAATCTTTTATTAAATCATTAAATCAAGTGTATCACTTGGGAACTTTGGTTATGTGGAGGCTATTTGGGCACATTCTTATGTGAACATCATTAACTTGTTATCAAGCCCTTGATAGTACTGGTATGATCATATGCGGGAACACAAGATCATTATCACAAATCGCTCCAACCGTGGGTTGGACATCATCATGTGAGCTAACAATCATTACTAACGATCATTTATCATTAGGTTTGATGTTTGCATGCTCAATTAGATTCAATTTCAAAGTACCTGTTTGATCACTTGTGATTACTACATCATGAAAATCATTGTTTGAACAATTATTTTGAATCAACAAAACCTATGATTCTCACTCAACTATTCATAGTTGACTTTTATCTACATGTTTCAGGTAATCAGGAGCATCAGTAAAGAAATCTAGGTCAGGATCAACAGCAGAAATAGTTGCGACCTAGAAAGAGAACAAAAACATCGTATTGTATAATAATTATCTTACGATAAACTTGTTGTATAATATGTATGTTATGTGTGTTTAAATGAACTTAATTTTATGAAACATAGTAAATCATGGGTTATTCTCCAATATTGGCACATGAACACATAGTCACACGCCGTGGATTCCGCATGCGGCGTGGGTTGTGACACCTTCTCTGTTATTTCCAGGGAAGAGTCACATAGAAACATTGGTTCAACATCTAATACAAAAAACCAATCTGTTACTTTTTTCTCAAAAACAAGTAGTTCAAATAATAAAAAGTTTGGCAGAGGACCAAATCCTAACCTTAAGTGTACTCACTACAATATGATTGGTCATATGGCTGATAGAAGCTATGAACTAGTTGGGTATCCACCAAGTTTTAAAAAAAGAAACCCAAATCAAAATTTTAAGTCAAATAATTCAGCTGGGAACAACAATAAAGCGAATGCAGCAGCAGTCACTTCACTTCCTTTCACTCCAGAACAAGTAGCTAAGATCATTAGTCTAGTAAATCAGGCTGATAATAAGAGCAATGAAGCCTCAAGTTCTGGAGTAGGAGGTATGTCTATCACTAACCTGTTTGCTAATCATAATTCTGAAAATAAGTTATTTAATTGCTCAAGTCTAAATGAGTTAAAAATATTAATGGGTGGGTGGTAGATTCGGGTGCAAATCAACACATGATCAAATCTGATTCAAATATGATAAATTGTGTTGATGTGTCTGATTACAATGTAACTGTGAGTCATCCAAATGGCACAAAAGAAAAAGTTCTTAAAATTGGAGATTTACAATTAACCAAAGACGTGATTCTGTCTAGTGTGTTATTTGTACCTGATTATTGTGAGAATTTACTGTCTGTGTATAAATTGTCCAGAGATAACAATTTGGAAGTAGTGTTTAATGAGAAGAATTGTTATGTCCAGGATTTGTAGTCAAGGAAAGTCCTGGTGACTGGTAGACAGTATGATGGCCTGTATATTTTTGAAAACAAAGGATTAACTGATAAGGTGTGTTTTAATAGTCATTATAAATCTAATCTATGGCATAGTAGGCTAGGTCATCTGTCAAATGAAGTTCTCAATAAACATTGAAACCATAAATAGTAACCTGCCTTGTGATGTGTGTCACAGGGCAAAACAAACTTGAAATCCCTTCCCATTAAGTGACCATGTGTCAAAACAAATAGGAGACCTAGCACATTTTGATCAGTGGGGTCCATATAAAGTTGCAAGTAAAGAATGCTATAAATATTTTTTAACTATTGTGGATGATTTTTCTAGGGCAGTATGGTGTTACCTTTTCAAAAGTAAGGATGAGGTTGGTCAAAAACTAATTGCATTCTGTGATCTAGTTAAAAATCAATTTGATACAACAGTTAGGGTAATTCGAAGTGACAATGGAACTGAGTTTGTAAATAACTTTATAACTCAGTTTTGTCAGTCTAAAGGAATACTACATCAAACAACTTGTGTATATACCCCCACAGCAGAATGGAATACCTGAGCGTAAACATAGACATTTAGTGAATGTAGCTAGAGCCTTAATGTTTCAAGGGAACATACCCCTCTCCTTATGGTCAGAATGCATACAAACAGCTGTTTATTTAATAAACAGGTAGGCCTGTAAACGAACCGAACGAACACGAACACAGGCATGTTCGTGTTCGTTCATTTAAACTTAACCGAACACGAACACGAACACGAGCACCTTAACGAACATGAATTTTGTGTTCGTGTTCGTTTATTAAGAAAATGAATATGTTCGTGTTCGTTTGTGTTCGTTCATTAATAAATTAAACGAACTGTTCATGAACATAAACGAACACAAATGAACCAAAATAAACAAACAAACATAAATGTACATTTTTTTAACACCATTGAACTATCATAAACGAACATGAACACTATTGAACAAGCATAAACGAACACAATTGAACAAGTATAAAGGAGCACAAACGACAAGTCTCTTAAATATAAATACATATCATTCGTAAAATAGTCAGTTAACCGAATAAAAACTAACATTACATAGTTAACGAACATAAACGAACATAACCGAACTGTTCATGAACATAAATAAACGAACATAACCGAACTGTTCATGAACATAAATAAACGAACACAAGGTATGTTCATGTTCGTTCATTTAATTAAACGAACACAAATTTTGTGTTTGTGTTCGTTCATTTATTAAATAAACGAACATAAACGAACTTCTTACCGAACAGTTCACGAACAGTTCATGAACTGTTCGGTTCGTTTACAGGCCTATAAACAGGACACCTTCCTGTGTCTTAAAAGGTAAAAGTCCCTATGAGATGATGTTTGGCTTTCGGCCCTCTCTTACCCATTTAAAGAATTTTGGCTGTTTATGATATAACACAATTTAAATAACTCCAATAAATTTTCAAGTAAAGCTGAAAAATGCATTTTAATTGTTTATTCAAATTTAAAAAAGGATATAAATTGTGGAGTCTTGACAATAAAAATATGTTTTTTTCTCGTGATGTCAAATTTTATGAAGATATATATTCTTTTAAAAATTTAAATAATTCTGTTAATAAAACTGAATTGGAGTTAAATTCCTTAACTTTTTTTGATAACCTTGAAACAAATTCTTTGAATGGGGGAAATTCCGATGATGAGGAGAGGGCAATGATGTCTCCTGAATTATTGACCACTAACTCTTCACCACCCGATGGTTCTGTTGAGGCTGTCTCTGGTTCTTAGCAGCCACCAGATTTCATCACTGGTAGTGGCGAGGCTGGTTCAACAAGTAAGCAGCCAGCCAGTACATCACCTATCAGTAAGGGGGTAGCAGATTATAGAATGGTCAATAGTAATTCGAATGATGAGACTAGCCTATCTGAGGGTCATGATGGCGCTACGGTTACACAGGCTAGGCCAATTAGATCATCCTCTAGGACTTCTACCTTTCCACAAAAATTCAGTGATTTTGTGGTAGAAGGAAAGGTGAAATATGGGTTAGAAAGGGTGGTTAATTACAGTCATTTGTCTACAGAAAACTACTGCTTTATAATCAGTGTAACACCCCGACCGATGGCGGAAACGTCGGGATGCCACGAGGGATGTACAGATTGTTCATAAGCTCGTGGGCATCTAATTAAATCATCACATATCAATTAATCAACCCAATTAACTACACAAAAATCATGTTCATCATGAAATAGTTACACCAATTACACAAAAGATTTAGATAAACTAACTAAACTCTAGCCTTCAGAATTTTAGTTATTTTAGCCAAGTCCAAGACCCTAAGTGATGATGTCCAAAAGATGTAGAGCTACCCTTCTCTACTTACTTCTCTTCATTTCCTGAAACATGTAGAAAATCAAGTGTCAACTACGAAGTAGTTGGTGAGTAATCATAAGTTATTATGTTTCAGAACTGTTTACAAGTGTTTATAAAAGTTTGTAGTTTTCAAGTAAAATACACATGTGCAGCTGTGAGATAGTCCAACACTGCCAACATCTAACACAACACACAATCACATAATTCAAATAATCGCAATTAATAAACCACATATATTCAATCAATCTCAGTCAATCACAATTCATTCAATAATCAATATTCACCATAATCATCTTAATATAAGTTACCGCGGAGGACCTCGGTCAACTTAATCAACCGTGGAATCATCGCAGAGGGCCGCGGTCAACTCAACCAACGATATTCCTAAATAATATAAGTGTCAATACATGTACTGCGGAGGACCGCAGTCAACTCAACCAACAGTGGAATCGCCACGGAGGACCTTAGTCAACTCAATCGACAGCAATTCAATCATCGCGGAGGACCGAAGTCAACTCAACCAACAATGACTCACGGAATTATAATAATCAACATCAGTCCATCAATAATCAATGATAAATCAGTAATCTGAATATCATTTTGATAATCCAGGTGTCACCCATGTGTTATCAAATTAATATTTTCAAATATTGGTATACATGCTTCACCTTCGAGTTTAAAAACAAAATGGTTTAAAAAGGAGGTTATAAGAACTCATTGAATTCCTTAGAATTAGTGTTCTTGTAGTATGCGTGCTCGCGTATGTGAAATCAAAAGCAACTCAACAATCTGTATTTAATATGTGTTTGTGTTCATAAGTATACGCGTTTCATTTCCCATAAGTGTTTACTTAGTTTATTTTGCCTAAGTTATAATGAAATGCTAAAGATTTTATAAATAATCATTATTAAAATGTAATTTAACTTGTCAGTTTAAATCATTAAATAATGATAACTAGTTGTGTTATCTTATGTGTGTTCCCATAGATATGTATACCCCAAGGTGATGACCTTAATCATATACACGTCAATACATACATGCATGATCAATTTAGTCAACCATTATAATCTAAGGTATAAAAAAATCCACTTTGAGTTTAAGAATTTTATATTTAAGTTATTTTCATAAAGTGCTCACATTATGTATAACCTCAAAATTTATCAACTTATGTTATCAAGAAAAAGGTGGTGACTTAAAACTTCTCATGCGTGCGTGGTCATAGATGGTTACATGATTTTATGTGTTTGTGAAAACCCTTCCCTTAGCTCAAAAGGAGTTCATGTTCGACAACCCTAGGACCAGCGAACCTTTAGGTTCCCCTGGTTTGGCACTCCCATGGTTGGGCTATATCCTAGGTTCGCGGTTATAGTATAGGTTCGCCGCCCTAGGTTCCATTGTCCAAGAAGTTTGGCCAAGATCACAATCCCATCAGCTAGGGTTAGGCCAAAGGTAGGTTCGTTCAAGACTCCTAGGTTTGGCCAAGCTAAGCTGCGGCTTAGGTTCGACAAAACTGGGTTCGCCGGTTGGGTTCGGCCACATGGTTCTTGAGGCCCTGGTTCACTGGAAAAAGGGTTCGCATGACACCATGCAGGTTCGTTCAACATTCCAGGTTCGGCCCTGCATGCAACCATAAGGTTCGTGGGTCTGAGGTTCGGCTAACTCACTATCTGATCAGCCTATAGGTTCGGCCCGTCTTTGTTGCCCAGCTAGCAACAGGTTCGGCCATTCGACCCTACGCGAACCAGTCGGCTAGGCTATTCAACAACATCAGCATCGAACAACCATCTGTTGTAGGTGTGTTTCTAAGGGTTCCAGGCCGTTTACTAGGTTTATTGAAATGATTCTAAGTGTTTAAACCCGTTAGAACATCAATGAGTTATATGGTTCGAGATTCACAACAAAACCGCAAGTCCCTAGATTTACCTCGAAATGTCGACCAAACGTGGGATTTCTTCGTATCTTCTCGTTTTATTCGATCTCACGAACGTTTTGGCACCAAGATCTCGCGAAATGGTTGTGTTTTGAAGGAGAAAATCTAGAGAGAAGGTAGAGAGAGAAAATGGTGACGGGTTGGTGGTCTAGAGAGAGAGTAAGTCTTGTAAAAATGAAAGAGATGAAGTGGTTCATCTCTTTTATACTTCGTCTCGTCCCCGCGTGCTCGGTCTTGTTTATATCGCGTTAAAATTTTATAAATGGCTCGGTTTTGCTCGTAAATATATTTAAAACATAAAACATTTATATCCTTAGGTTTCGTTTTAATAAAATGATTTTAAATAAGGTAGTTTAAATAAATTGCCTCTGTTTACTTTCGTTAAATTATTTATTTATTTAAATGATTTGCTCGGAATCCGTCTTAGGTTGTAATTCCTAATAAACGTTTTTAATTTCCTTTTCTTATTTTAATTTCGTTAAGTATTATTTCGCTTTCTCGTCGAAACGCGTCACTCACGTACGTATTCGTAAAGATCGTTACGTTTCCGAATCCAACGCTCGTATCGTATTTCGATTCGATTTACGATTTATGGAATATCGTTTCAGGATATTATTCTTAATAATTATATTCGTATGAATCATCACCAACGAGAATACATTATTAAGTTAATATTTCTGAAATGACATCCGCGTTTAATTTATATTCGGAACCTCACCATCGCGTAATCATTTTCAATAATGCTTCCATTATTTTGTTGTCTTTAATATTATAATTTCCCAATCCAATCCCACTAAACCATATCACTGACACATCCATGATAGACCAAAATAAGCTTATGTATAGGGCATATGTAGGAGTAGGTCGCAACCTATCCAGCCACCGTCCCACCACCATTTCGATAAACCATGACCATGTGTCCTTGACTATGTTTAGTAACCAAACCGTACAAACTCTTACCGACTCATAAACCTTTACTATTCCAAACCAAAACCTTGGATTCTCCTCACCAAATCCTCAACACTGATATAATCATGATAAACCGAAGATAGCTTATGTATAGGGCATATGTAGAGGTTAGTCGCAACTGCCTCAGTCACCGTCCCACCACCTCTTCGATAGATCATGATTATATCCTTGTCTATCTTTGGTGATAGAACCCTATACCACTACCATTCCAAATCAACAACCCATATCATATTAATTTAACTGCAATAAACTCTCTGGTTCTGTTTAGTTGTGTTTCAAACATTCCCCGGGTTTATGCTCATTATGATAATATACGTTCTCAATAATGTATACCAATAATAATAACATCCAACAATCCATACTAATTATCAATTATCATATCAGGTCTTAACAGTACAAATATTTATGTAATGTAAGTGCCTGAAATACAGTAATGTTACAACCAGCCTGAATAAAACTGTTGAACCAAAATCATATAGTGAAGCTGTAACTGATCAACATTGGTTAGATGTAATGAATGTAGAAATGGAAGCTTTACATAGGAATAATACTTGGGTTTTGTGTGATCTTCCAGAAGGTAGAAAACCCATAGGATGTAAATGGATATATAAAATCAAATATATGTCAACAGGAGAAATAGAAAGGTATAAAGCTAGATTAGTAGCCAAAAGTTTTAATCAACGTGAAGGGATTGATTTTGATGAAACATTTTCACCCGTTGTGAAAATGATAACAGTTAGATGTGTTATAAACTTAGCTATAAAAATAAATGGTCTTTGTATCAATTAGATATAAACAATGCCTTTTTATATGGGAACTTGACTGAAGAAGTCTATATGTCATTACCTGAAGGTTATTACTCAAATAATGAAACAAAGGTGTGCAAGTTAGTTAAATCTTTGTATGGGTTAAAGCAAGCTCCTATGAAATGGAATGAAAAATTGACTAGTGTCTTGCTTGAAAATGGTTTTACTCAAAGTATTTGTGACTATTCTTTGTTTGTCAAATCTGTGAATAATGTATTAATTGTACTACTTGTTTATGTTGATGACATAGTGATTACAGGTAATGATGAGTCTGAAATTAAGCCTGTTAAAAGTTTTTTAAGTAATAATTTTCTAATAAAAGACCTAGGAATTCTAAGGTACTTCTTAGGAATTGAAGTGTTATACTCTAATAAAGAAGTTTGTTTGTCACAAAGGAAGTATTGTCTTGAGTTACTTAAAGAATTTGGGTATTTAGGTTGTAAACCTGCTAAAACTCCAATTATTGCTGGAAAATGTAAAGTAAATGAGGTAGTGTTGGATAATATTACTGGGTTTCAAAAATTGGTTGGGAAACTCATTTATTTGTCTTTAACTTGACCAGATATATCTTATGTTGTTCAGTACTTAAGTCAATATATGCATGCTCCTACAAATTCTCATTTACAGATTGGGTTTAGAATCCTTAGATACTTAAAGTCTTCACCAGGTACAAGGGTGTTGCTTAGTCCAGGTAATATGCAGAATTTGTATGCTTTTGTTGATGCTGACTGGGCTAAGTGTCATGTGACTAGAAGATCAGTCACGGGTTTTTGCGTATTCCTTGGTAATTCTTTAGTAAATTGGAAGAGTAAAAAACAATCTATTGTTGCAAGGTCAACTGCAGAGGCTGAATATAGAGCCTTATGTGCAGTTACATGTGATTTAATTTGGGTAAAAAATCTTTTATCTGAATTACATGTTGAAAGTAAATTGCCTATCAAAGTATATTGTGATAATAAGGCAGCAATTGCCATATAAAATAATCCAGTTTTCCATGATAGGACTAAACGTTTTGATATTGATTTACATTTTATTAGAGAGAAAGTTTCGACTGGTTTTGTTTCTATTGAAAAAATAGATACTAATGATCAAATTGCAGATGGTTTTACAAAGGGATTGAGTATTGAACAACATAAGTTGTTTTGTAAAAATCTGGGACTTTTAGACATATTTAACAATTGAATTATGGGGATGTTAATATAAATAATTCATTTGTTAAATAATTTGGTTATTATTGTTAATTTGTTGTAGAGTTAGTTAATTGGTTATGTTGCATAAGAATTTTATGCAGGTAACTTTGGAGGGCTAAAGTTGAATAATAAGAAAAGGTGAAGGGGCTTTGTGGAATTACAGCTGGACATAAAAGGCATCTTTGTATAGATCTGGAAGCATCGATCGATCAGATTTTTCATCAGATTCTCTGTTCATCTTATTCTTTTTTTGTTTACTCTCACAGATCTAGGGTTTGTATTTTTGAGTGAGATTCATATAGTTTATGAATCTGAGTTAGTAGTGTGGTTGATAGATCTGTTGATGAGTTGATAGTGGTAGAAGTTCTGTTAATAGAGCTAAACGATCTGTAGATCTTGGTTAGGTTCAATCTTAGGGTTGTGTTGTTGTTGTTCATAGATCGAGTTGTAGTTTTCTTGGTTTATTGTTTGTATTTTACTTTTGATTTGGTTATCAATCACAGATTCGTAGTGAATCTATAAGTTGTGTTCATTCAAGTATTTTTTTTACATGTTCAAACAATTATATTACTATAAAAACAATTAAATATGTTTTTGTGTTTGTGTAAGGGACACACCTTTGTCTTTTTGGCTCATTAAAAAAAGGGTTATTGGATTTAAATACTCCAAACTTTGACCTATTGGCCGGCAATACTCTCAACTGAGAAAATGTTTGTTTACTGGCACTTCCAACTTTCAAAACATTTTCCACTGGCACTCCAAAACAGGTGCCACGTCATCAAAAAATCATGTTTTAGAGTGCCAGTGGAAAATGTTTTGAAAGTTGGGAGTGCCAGTAAACATTTTCTCAGTTGAGAGTATTGTCGGCCAATAGGTCAAAGTTGAGAGTATTTAAATCCAATAACCCTTAAAAAAATACAGATAGAAGCAAGTGAACATATAAAACAAAAATGAACATTGTATAAATAGTAGCAATTGTTGTTGCGACTTACTTCCAATTATACCTGTCAAACAAAACTCGTATCTTTATTTTTGAAGTAGAATGTGTCTTTTTTCTATGCTGATGGGTTATATTGGGTAACCTTAAATAGTAAGAGGGTTAAAATGGGTTATTTTCAAAAATTAATAAGAAATAACGGGTTAGGATGAGTTCTCCTCAAACTTGGAAACCTAGTCACTCACAAATCACAACCGATTGGGCACTCGCAATTTTTACGTTATAATCGAGGTTTAACATTCTCAAAAGGTTGCAATCACAAAAAATATCACATTCTTTATCATCTCTTGGAGAACTAGACATTTAAACAAGTGGACGATTCAACAACAATTAGAGCACGCTGACGATTTGAAAACGAATTCAACCCTAAAAAGTCTCTCTATTCTTGCTTGAAATCAAAAATCATTGGTGTACTCCAATTGAAATCTGCAAAATCATAAACAAATTGTAAGTGTGGTTTGAGTAATCCTGGATTAAGAGAGTTTTGCTCAAGTAATCCAACACCTGAATCTATGTTTTATTCAATTATGTTCGTACACATGAATGTGTTCGATTGTGCAAGTGTTGAGCAAATGTTGTGAATGTGTGGGTTTAAGGTAAATTAGTGAGTTGATCAGGTTTTGGTATGTGAGTTTTAGCTGATTTGTTGAATTGTTTCACATTTTAGTGTTTGATACTCGTGAATTTGATACAAATATGATGAAAAGATGCTTCTGCAAATCTGACGGAAACTTGTGCTCATTGATGCATTGATATAAGATCAAATTATATTTTGCCATTTGATTTTGATCAAATATTATTATGTTATCATCAATTATAGCAGTTCATTTTAAAGAATCCTTTAAGATTGCAACTTAAATTCATATAAGATATAACTAACGTAATGATTTATCATCTTTGTTGCATAGATTGGCATGGGTAAGGATATTTTGAAAATCTTTTCTCAATGAGAAAACTGTAAAAACTCATTTTGAACTATTGGATTTAGAGATGTGTGGCTGAGATTAAAGATGGAATTTTTGTTTTTATAATGTGATTCTTAAATAATCAGAATAGTACAAAAAGGGTATACATGTCTTTTACCCACATGTACTTTTATTGTTTTTTTTTATGTTTTCTATTCAAAAGGACGTCTCCCTTTCCCCAACCATTACCTCGTTTTCGCCAAAAGCTGAAAAAAAGTACAAAAGAAATAATTATGACATGTCATATTAGTTCAAACATTTAATAAATTCTTTGAAACTGATTATACAAATGTAATATATACGTAACATAAGTGTAACTATGACGCATGACATACATTTCGAACATATTTAAAAACCTTCTACTAACAAAATCAAAAGGCAACTTCTATGAAAGCATAACAAAAGAACAAACACCCTAGATGTTTTTTTAAACCACAATTAACATTAATAAAAAACAAAAAACACCTGATATTCCCTACTTTTCGACATTCACGTTAGCGGAATCGAAACCCTTTGTCTTTCAATTACATGAATCATGCCCAATAACATACTTCTGACATGTACGACAAGTCCTATGTGCCTTGTTAGACTTCTCGACTGATTTATATGTAAATCATATGTAATATACTTGTTCGAGTAAAAGCTATCTAAGCTGTCTTATGTAAACCTTGTGTAACGAATGTAATTTATCCGTAAAACATATGTAATATAGTTGTTCCCAGTTAAACATATGTAATATAGTAAAACAAAGATTGTTGTTAATATGTAACATCTTTGTAACATAGGTGCACTAACGGTGTAACAATTCATGAACCTAAAAAATACCTGTAACATTGTTGTCTTTGTAATGATGCGTTACCGAATAAACAACATTCTCATTGACAAGATCAATGTGAAAATAAAACAACTTTCCATTTAAAAGTTACCGAAGAAACAATATTCTCATCGATACGATTAGTGTGATAAACATAACAAAACAATTTTCCCTGTGAGCTATCTAAGTTGTTATGTGTAACACTTTGTGTAACAAACGTAATTTATATGTAAAACATATGTAATATAGTTGTTTCCAGTAAAACATATGTAACATAGTAAAAACAAAGATTGTTGTTATATGTAAAACCTTTGTAACGTAGGTGAATTAACTGTGTAATAATTCACGAACCTGATTTTTAAAATAAATGATTTTTATTTTAAATGAATTGATTTATTAATAAAAATAAATTAACGAGGATAAACGAACCTAAACGATAAAATATAAATGAACGTAAATGAACGAATATAAACAAACGTTCACAAACGTAAATGAACAAAAAAAAAATTTGTTCACATTCGTTTATTTACTAAATAAACTTTCATGAACAAACTTTTTATTTGTTTACTAAACGTTTGGTTTATTTACAGGCTAAAATAATGGAAAAGAATTAAAAAATTAGACTGAAAAAAGTAAAAACATTGGCAACATCGTTGTATTTGTTATGATGCGACCTAGGAGGCTGCCTAGGCGCTAGGCGACCCTCCACTAATAACTATATGTAATACATTAGTAACATCGTTGTATTTGTTATGTGTAATTAACGTAATTTACATGTAAAACATATGTAATATAGTTGTTCCAAGTAAAACATATGTAACATAGTAAAAACAAAGATTGTTGTTATATGTAAAACCTTTGTAACGTAGGTGAATTAACTGTGTAATAATTCACGAACCTGATTTTTAAAATAAATGATTTTTATTTTAAATGAATTAATTTATTAATAAAAATAATTTAACGAGGATAAACGAACCTAAACGATAAAATATAAATGAACGTAAATGAACGAATATAAACAAACGTTCACAAACGTAAATGAACAAAAAAAATTTTGTTCACATTCGTTTATTTACTAAATAAACTTTCATGAACAAACTTTTTATTTGTTTACTAAACGTTTGGTTTATTTACAGGCTAAAATAATGGAAAAGAATTAAAAAATTAGACTGAAAAAAGTAAAAACATTGGCAACATCGTTGTATTTGTTATGATGCGACCTAGGAGGCTGCCTAGGCGCTAGGCGACCCTCCACTAATAACTATATGTAATACATTAGTAACATCGTTGTATTTGTTATGTGTAATTAACGTAATTTACATGTAAAACATATGTAATATAGTTGTTCCAAGTAAAACATATGTACCATAGTAAAACAAAGATTGGTGTTAATATGTAACACATTTGTAACGTAGGTGCATTAATTTAGTGCAACAATTCACGAACATGAAAAACATTGGTAACATCATCACATTTGTTATGATGCGGCTGCCTATATAGGAAACACGGACATTTAAACGAACAGAGTTTTCTTGTTCGTGTTTGTTCGTTAAAAACTTGGTGTGTTCGCGTACGTTCATGTTTATTCGTTAATAGTATACACGAATTGTTTACGAACATACACAAACGTAAGTAAACAAACGTACACGAACATAACTAAACAACCATTTTAGGTGTAAAAATAGTGACACTAAATGTAAAAAAACGTAAAACTACTTTGGTTGGTATAACGTACGAACACTTAATGTGTAATACACTCGTAACATTACACATGATTTGCCTTTTCAGTGTGTATAAAAAAAGAAAGCTGTAAAAAAATAATTACATATATACACAAAAAATACTGTAAAACATACGTAACAAATATATATGAATGTACGATGGGTGCAATAAAATGGAATCTGACAAAACACACTAGGGTGAATAAAATAAAAAAAATAAAAAAGTACATATATACACAGATAATTACATATATACACAGAAAATGCTGTAAAACATACGTAACAGAAATATATGAATGTACGATGTGTGCAATAAAAAATGCAAAAAAATGTGGCCATAAAAAATGGGAAAAAATTACTTAATAGAACAAATGAACGTTTAATGTGTAATACACTCGTAACATTACACATGATTTGCTTTTTCAGTGAGTATAAAAAGATGAAAACTGTAAAAATAAAATTACATATACACACAAAAAATGATGTAAAACATAGGTAACAGATTTATATGAATGTACTATGTGTGCAATAAAATGAAATCTGACAAACACTCTAGGGTGGAAAAAATGAAAAATAAAAAATAAAAAATTACACACATTATAAAAGACGTAAATGCCCTTGAGTTTAATTTTAAGGGGATGGTGATGTGACAAAATATGGAACACATATTGAAGTTTTCATGGTTTTCTCATTGAGAAGTGATTTTATTTTATACTTTCCCAGATTGACAATGCTATTTTTCAGATCTTAGCCTTTTTTAGATTTTGTAGATGATCTGACCCGAAACTATTTTCGTCAAAACCCATTTAACCCAAACCAATGTGACCAATTTATAAAATAATCCGTTTTGATATGAACATATCATAACCCGAACTTATTTCAACCTGATATCTAACCTGTCTATTTTGTCAGGCCTGCTTACAACCAACCATCTTGCCACATCCGCACCATCTGCTGGTTGAATGCACTTACAAACAACTGACAACCACCATTTCAAGGTCTTCTCATGTTTAATTATAGCCGATTTGTGATATTTAAAATCACTATTTATCTTAATTGATAATATTGAATGCTATATATTTAGAATGTCTTAGGATTTATTACATATTTTCTTATTTAAACTATTAAAATTTAATTAATTTATTAAATATTATATTAACTAAAATATCTTAAACTGTTAATAATTTTAATCTTGCATTTTAGATTTGATTTATGTTTTAGAGAGTAATTGTTGACCTGTAGATTGATTTGAGTGTTTAGTCATATGTGGGATAAAATTTAGATTGTGTAAGTTTTATCTTTAGTTGTTTAATGCAAATCTATATCGATAGTCTTATTGCATATCTTTCATAGCAAATATATAGCCCACATTTTATTAGATTGTTGATTTTTTCAATCTTTATCATATTAAAACTAATAGTTTTATTTAATTTGGTAAATAATACTACTATATTAAAATTAACTATTTTTATGAAAAGGATTAATTATTTAAATTACGTTTAGATTGTATAACTTTAGAAATGCTCATTTTTATGTTAGTATTTTTAACATAATAATTACGTTCAATATTTTTTTATAACGACCAACGAAATACTTTTAAGCTTGGTCTACCCAGATTAACTTATTGGTGAAAGGCTGAATGCTCACAAACACAGACAACACTAGTATACACGGGATAACTCATTGGCGAAATGTCATCAATGCTCACGAACACAGACAATACTGGTAACCTAATCCACCTATCATTCCAAAGGAAATTTACCGTCCGAAAACCACTAATGACTATGGTAAAACTTCTGGTTTAACTTAGAGTATTTTGTTTCAAAAGAACCTAACTCTCACTTTTAAAGAGTGAAGATGATATCGTTGAGCTGCAAGCATTAGTAAATGTGAACACATCTACCCCCTACTATGTATGGTCCATAATTTTTTTTAGCTAATTTTATTTTCCATATTTGTGGCACGTTAATTTATTAAAAAATGTTTTAATAGTTGGTACCGAATATATAAATTACATGCGCGGAATACTCATACCGACCACGTTTCTAATAAATTCCATAAACACCACGCGCTCTTTTTGTCACCAAATTTATAAATTATTTAATTATTTAATATTTATACTTCAAAAACAATCAAAAATCAATCACACATTCACACATCACAACAAACATTCCTTTATATATATATCGCAATTTCGGCATCGTCTTCCTCAATTCACACTGGTTTTACAGACAAACAGATCAATTGAAATTCAACTATTATGAATACACCCATGGAGTGGGTCAGAGGTCAATCAATTGGACATGGAAGCTTTGCAAAGGTAAATTTAGCAAAACCCACAAACCAGAGCTCAAGATTTCCGCCATTAATGGCTGTCAAATCTTCTCCGGCGCATCAGTCTGTATCTTTATTCAACGAGTGTATGATTTTGGATGAGCTCAATGGCTGCCCGGAGATTCTTAGCTGTTATGGCGACTGTTTTACAGTTGAAAATGGTGAGAAGTTGTATAACGTTGCATTGGAGTATGCTCCCGGCGGATCTTTAGCCGACAAGGTGAAGAACTCGGAAAATTCAAGGCTGCCGGAATCTGATGTTCGGAGGTACACGAAATCAATCTTGAAAGGACTGCAATTTATTCACCGGAAAGGGTTTGTGCACTGCGATATCAAGCTTCAGAACATCTTATTATTCTCCGGTGACATTGTCAAGATTGCGGATTTTGGGTTAGCAAAGAAGGCGGGTAAGAATTGTTGTTCAAGATACGAAATTCGGGGTACTCCGATGTATTTGGCGCCGGAGACAGTTGCCGGAGGGGAGCAGGGACCGGCGTCGGATATATGGGCAGTTGGGTGTTTGGTGTCGGAAATGTTGACCGGAAAGCCAGCGTGGATGTGCTCTGGCATAGGTGAGCTTCTGATGAAGATCGGTGTTGGCGACGACATCCCGGAGATTCCCCGGAAATTATCCGACGCCGGAAAAGATTTCATAGGAAAATGTTTTGTGAAGGATGCGAGTAGACGATGGACGGCTGATATGCTTCTTAATCATCCGTTTATCGTCGGCTGTGAAGATCAAATGCCGTCAAACTCGCCGAGAAATCCGTTTGATTTTCCGGACTGGGAATCGGAGCAGTTGCTTATGGAAACACCGGTTGGCTCACCGGAATCGGAATTATTGGCCGGAATAGAAATGGGTATGTCGGCGGCGAGTAGATTACGGCAGCTGGTGGTGGACGGACCCGATTGGGGTGTTACAAGCAGTTGGATTACAGTTCGATGACAAGCAATTTTCATGATTTTAGATTGAGAAATTAGAATTTTAGTTTTTAATTTTAGCCATGAAATTTTTGATCAAGATGTAAATACAGACATCCACTTTTACAAATGAATTTTTAGCAACGAAATTTATGAATGTTAAACTTGTTTGGCATTAAAACACACTTTGATAAAACATATATATCCTTTGGTAATTGTTTTTAAAGTATATATATATATATAATAGTTATTAACCCATGTATTACACGGATTTAATATAAAATATTAAATAGTTATTAATGAAAATTTAACAATTATAAAACGATATTTTGACATATTAATAAATATTTTAAGTTATAAAAGATAATTAAAAAGTTTAATCACTATACAAATGATATATTACCATATGATGTATAAAAATTGATACCTATGAAATTACTAACGTTAAAAACTTCAGTTTGTATTATATTAAAAACTAATTTTTATAAATCAATAATATAAAATATAATTTTTGTAATTATTAAAGTTAAACGACCCAATTTAAAAATAGCGTTGAACATAACGGACCAACACTTTCTCTATCATTTTTATTACTTCAGTTTTTTAATAAATTAAAAGACGTCGTTTGTTTATAAAAATTTCATTGTTTAAAAACTCATTTTGTAGTATATTTTATTTTCAAAAAATCATTTTATAAGATAACTTGTTTTTTACATAAATTTTGTTTTTTTGAAAATAAAATATTTCTTTATTTAAAAAATTTTGATTTTAAAAATTTTGACGTATTTTATGAAAAAAATTTAAGTGTATTTATTATAAAAAGATAAATAATATATTACTTTTTAGTATTATAATTATTTAATAAAAGAAATAATTTATTTAGTAAGAGAGAGGATATAGTTATTTAATAGGAGAGAAAATTAAGTTAAATAATAAGGAATTGACAAGTAACAAATGACAATAGTTATATGAGAAAGTGACAAGCGGCAAAATTTTACTCTTTTATTATAGTGTATAAATATAAATATATTGAAGACGATTCCAATAAAAAGTGGTTTTTTTTGTAAGAAACATAAGAAGGATTCTGAGTTTTTAATCAAATTAATCAATGATTAAGATATAGTGATCCCCACTTTCTTTTAAAACTTACGTTAATTAAAGCTGAAAGGACAAGAAAGGAATACCCTACATTTATTGACTCTTTTGCGGGTAAATCAAGTTCCACCTTTGTTAAAAAAAAAAAATCAAATAAATTTTAAACGCTTAATCATTTTTCGAAAAAAATACACCATAAATTAGAGAATTTTATTATCTTTAATTTGAGTATAGTATTGTTAAAGTTTTTTTTTTAAATTTTTACACTTGGTCCGTGATTTTACACTTGGTCCGTGATTATTGGTCCGTGATTATGCATGTATTCTTTGATTATGCGTGTTAAATGACGGTTCGTGATTTTATATAGCGCATTGATCCGTGATTTTATATAATGTATCGGTCCGTGATTATCCAGTTGATCCTATATTATGTGTATTAAATGACGGTCCGTGATTTGATATAACGCATTGGTTCGTGATTTTATATAACGTGGTCCGTGATTTTACACAGACCATTATACCCTTACCCAGATTACACGTGGCGCATTCTGGTGGCTTCCTACGTTAATTTTCTTTTTACAATAACCGTCCCATATATATATATATATATATATATATATATATATATATTTGATGTGAAATTACTGGATTACCCATCGGCATGTTGTACCGCGTTGCTATCAAAACATAGACACGATCTCAAATATTAGAATGCATAGTCACATTTTTCCAAAATTGTGTTGGTTTGACACATATTTACTCAAATGTGTGTTTTGATTTATTTTTTAATTTTTATCATTACTTTTTTTTTCATTTAAATCAACCTATTATCATAGTTAATTAGTTGATTGAAAAAAATAGAAAAATATAATAATATGTTGATTGAGTTAAAAAAATAGTTAAAAATTAAGAAATAAATGAAAAAACATTCGTTTTGGTAAATATAATCCATTATAGTAAATAATTTTACATGAACACCTATTTGGAAACAAAAACTCCTAAAAACTCATCACATTTGTTCTCGTTATAATTAAAACCCTAAAGCTTGTCTCGTTATAAAAATGACAATTTCCTAAGAAATGCTTGCATAGTAATAAATGATATAGAATATCAAAACACGAAGACAATTTATAATATCAAGATATAAACAAAATAACATGTCGATCCGACGTAAAACCATGAACTTCTCTCTTCCTTTAAATCTCAACTCAATATAATTTAATACTAATAATGAGATGTAAATAAACCACCTCTTAAACAAAAAAGTAAGTCATGTCATTGTAAAACTGAATTTAATATTACGAAAGTAAAGTTTAAAAAATAATTTAGAGCGAAATATGAATAAAAATGCAAACGTTTCTTAATTATAGTTTAGGTGTTGTAATGTAAGATGTTAAAAAAAAATAAGAAGAAAAGTTTTCTTAGAATTTTCCTAAAATTCAATGGATTAACTGTAAAGCTAGTATACAACAAGAAGGTATAAGGGTAAACTAAAAATAAATAAAAATGATATAAAAAGCCAAAATAGTAAGCAATCAGTTTAGAAAAAGGCAAAGTGCTTGAGATACTATAATTACTAGATTTGCATGTCTAGAAGGTATAAAGTTTTTATTTTTGGAAGTAATTTATTTTACTTTAATTCAAGTTTCGTGTGAAAAAGTAGTGATGTAACTTGGGTTTGAAGCAAAGATAAGATACATCAATAATGGTCGGTTTTAAAGTAGTTATATCTGTATCATAAGTTAATCATTGTTTATAAATATAAACGATAATAAAAATAATAATGTAATGATCACTAGCAATTTTGCGTTCTGAGACATGTTGATTTTTTATGGGTGGGGTTATCTACACACCCCAAAAACATACTTTAAAACCCCGTCGCGACCCATACGTTTCGTAGTGATCGCTACGGGGTGTTTTGCTCGACAACCTTAAACGAGTCAAACATTTCAGTGTCAGATAAAGATCTATACGTCACGTAGTGACCACTACAGGGAGTTTAGGGTTAAAAAAATTTAATTTGGCTGTTTTGGAGTATGTAAACATGTTTTTTTGGGTGTAAAAATCTAATAGTTTTGTTTGAAACTTGTTTTTTATATTTTGCGGTCTCTCGGTGCTTTATTTTTAATTGTTTTTAAACGGTATCTCCGTAATAGTTTTGTTTGAAAGTTGTTTTTTTATATTTTGCGGTCTCTCGGTAGCTTTATTTTGAATTGTTTTTAAGCGTTCTCACCGTTGCCTTATTATGAATTGTCTATCGTCGAATAAAAATATATGTTACCTATTTATATTTTATTATTTTTTTTAAATTACATATGGTTAAGCTAAATTTTGAAATTTAAAAATGTTTTAATTATTTTTAATAATAATTTAAATATAATTAATAATTGATATATAAATGATGTTATTTGTCTAAACGTATTGATGTTATAGAATAACATGATAAATAATGCATATTTTGTTTTAACGTGATATAACTGATACAAACATATTTAAAAAATAAAACACGCATCACCAACCAAAACAACCAAATATATACAAAACATAAAATGAATACAAGTGTCTGTTTACACATAACAAATACAAATATAACTGAAAATACTAACTAATCGTCGTGAGGTGGAGGGGGAGGAGGATACTCTCGTGGCTGCGGAACTGGAGGGAGCTGGATACCCTGAGCATGAGCATCTCTAAGATCGATATGCACCTGCCACGAGATCAAATCCTCCAACTGGTCCACTCTTCGAGTCAACCGCTCAATGGTATGAGCTAGCTGCTGTCTAAGCTGAACCTGTTGCTGAAGGAGCTGCTGTGTGGCATCTACAAATACCCTGCAGCATAGCCTCGATACGAGCAGGAAGTCGCACCACTCTGTAAATGCGATCAGGATGCTGATGTGGCACACCCTGATGTGGCTCCTCCTCGACCTGGGGTGGAGGCTGCTGTGTGGGCTGATGCTGGAGCTGGAGCTGGGGCTGGGGCTAGGGCTGGTCGTCTCTGTACTGCAGATCATTTGGCCCCCACTGCCAAATGATGCCCCTCTGGGTCGATAATCGAAGCCCGAAAACGGAGAACTTCTGCACGATATGCATGTCGTGCACCCTTAAACTTTTCCAATCATCGTCTGAAAAACTTGTCTTGCAGTGTTTTGTGATATTTTCACTTATATTTCACCTCCATAAATACCTGAAAGCGTCCGGAAATACCTTACGACATGCATTCATCAGAGCAAGGTCTCTGTCAGTTATTATGACGCGGGGCTCCATACACTTATCTAGCATCTCTTTACCCATTCTGGAACCCAATGATAGTTTTCCTCTTTTTCTTTACTCACGAACGTGTGTGCAATACAAAACGTATGGTGTGTTGAGATAACACCAACTATCTGTACAAAAGGAAGTTTGTACATGTTAGTCTTGTAAGTCGCGTCGATCATCAGAACATGTGGGAACACACGCCACCAGGTGTATGATTTTTTATGACAAAAGAAAATCTCCTCCACGACATTTGTTTCGGAGTTTTCGCGAATATAGTATACGTAGTTTTTCGTATGCAGCAGGTTCTCTAAGACTTGCATTGGGGTTGATCCGAATTTTTGTTTATTTTTTATTTTTTGTTGCACATTTTATATGTCTCTACGGATAGAGACATTGTCAAGATTATGGTTCTTTATGCTGGAAAGTATGTTGCGTGGCTACATGTGTTGCTCAGTTAGATGATGTACCATGTTTTGTTCCTGCTCGGACAATCTTCTAACAAATGGGTGCTCCTTAAGATTTTGAGCAGGTTCATGGTTGTGTTTGTCATTTCTGACTTGAAGCTTCCAACCATAAGATGCACTGTCCTAATATCCCTATTAATTTAAAAGGACAGCCGATTTTTTTGCTACCGGTACGTCTTAAGATGGTCGTACTACTGTGTTCACCACCACGATCACACACAAGCCAGATTTTGTTGACCTCATTAGTCCCCTTCTTTTTCTTATATCGTCCGGTAACTACGACGTATCCATTATCAAGGGCTCTACTTTTCACCCATGCCATCAACTCTTCCACAGAAATGAATATCTGAAAACAATGTTGTCATTAAACTAATGTTCATCTAACTAAAAACAAGTGAAAAATGTCGCACCCCTGCCTTCCCGGCCTATCCGAGGGCGCGACGTGTGGCTGTCAGGATCGCAATCTCTGGTCATACAGTTGCGAGACCTACATGTCTGGTTGCATACGTACATCCAAATACTTGGACAAAACAGTTTTATAAAATCAGAATTGCAGAAGTAAAGGTTTAAGTTGTCAAAACAACATTGAAAACATAAGTTGCAGAAGCTTAAGTTAAAACAGTTTTCAAAACAATAAAGAGTAATAGTGCGAAAGCGGTTTAAGTATTTATCATTACATAACAAGACAAATGTTAAATGTTCTCAAATTGTCACACCCCGAGCCGACGGGCTGGATCGACTTTCCCGTCGGGCGGAGAGTTCTCGGGGCGCGATATCGTTTGATAATCGAAGTGATCAGATTGTTTACATAGCACATGATATATAAATGAGAAATGCTAACATGACAATGATATAGAATTACAAAGTTAAATTACATTGTTTCCTCATAATTTAACTAAGTAAATCTATTCAAAAGAATAAATGAGTTTCTATCTTGTAACTGTACAAGATCTACAAAAGATGATTCATTGTTTTGTCATTCCAAAATATGCTCGACACAAAATGTAGCTAGGTATTCTAAAAGTCCACTAGCTATGTTCGTGAATACTGGTGACTAAACCTGTTCGTCACCTGAGAAAACATGCATTTAAACAAAGTCAACACTAGGTTGGTGAGTTCATAAATTTGATAATTGAAAACCTGTAATTGTTCACATACACAATCACAATGTCATACATGTTACTTGTAAGTGTTTGATTCATCTGTTCTCATAATGGCCTCTCCATAGTTATATTCGCAAGTAGTGTCTCATCCTATTAGTTATGCTTATATATAGGGCATATGTAGGGGAACAAGCCCTAGCCACCGTCCCACCACATACCTAATAAAACTCAACACCATTTGCATTACAACTGTAGATATCCATTTCCATTTCACGTGTTCAACCCATTGATATTCACCCGTCTGTTATGTTCATCACCCATTGTATCATTTGTAGAATAATATAATAAAAGGGGTTTAGTTATCAAACCGAAGTATTGATAAACCCTCAATATGTTAAGGAAGTTAGATCACTTTAATCTGATCCTTGTTATTATTCCATTACTTGTGGGGTTAACTGTTAATCACTTTTAATAAAAAGAGTGTTAGTTAACCAATTGATATTTGTTCTCAACTTGAAGTGCATAGAGCCTAAAAGGAATTCATTGCAATCATCACGTAATCAGATTTCAATGCATCCGATTTACCTCTACCACTTTGTGTTTCCATAGGCCTCATCGAAACTGTTACTAGTAATATGACATGAGAGAAAATAAATTCCTCAGTCTACTAGTCAACAGGAAACGATGGATTAATTACAATTATAACTGCAGATTAATATCACCATGTGTCGCTTACCAGACCCTGACTGTTCGTCGCCCTATCACCGGTCATACGTTACCTGCCAAATGATAATACGATCAACATACCAGCCCTACAAGCCGGAGGTTTGTCAAACCTATGGTACCACTATGCTATCGTCGGTTTAGTCACGTCAAACTAACTGGTCAGCGATTTGTGAAGGGACTTACAATGATCAAACTTGAATACATGGCACATGATTGAAATGATATAATGCAGACAGTTCAATAGTAATCAATTTTATTGTGTTCACCAATGTTGTTTGTTCTCAATGTTGTATATTTCTCGTTGTTGTCAACAAAGTTAAATAAGAATTTGTCTTATTATACTTTGTTAATTGTTGTGTGAATGATGTTGTTATCATGAATTTACATTATCATGATTATCTTTCTTGGTTGTTCCATATTGTCACCCTGTTGTCACTAAGGTATGGTAAGAGCTAGTCTTACTACACTTAGTCGACTCAGGTGGTGGATGATACTTGTTTCATGTTATCTTGTGATATGCACCGAGTTATAAGCTGAGTGTTATAAGAACTCGTCTTATTACACTTAGATAACTCCGGTGTTGAATGATATTATGAAGATATATTATCTTCACATCATTCGTGTTTGTTGTTGTTACTGTCATCGTGTTCACCTGTGATAATCTCAATGTCTGTTCTTGTAATAATAACTATGCGTTGTAAGATAGAATCTTACAACTATGTTATTATATTGGGTTGATGATTTATGAAGTTATATTATCATATTCATCTTAGTTGTCTCTGTCATATCATGATCATACAAACATGCATACAATGATAAACGATAATAAGTCAAGCAATATTATCTAATCAAAGTATAAGCAATATGATAAACTAAAACTTTTAAATAAATAAAAGTTAAGCATGTTTCTCAGCCCCGAGAGTTTAAAATCAGTTAAGATTAGAAAAGGGGCGTATCAACTCACCTTGTTATTGATGTGGTTGACTAATTGCAAACAAGAATGCACGCGTTCTTTATTGTACTTGATGTTGTATTCACGATCCTGTATTGTTTACACGTTGTTTGTAACTTGTAAGTATGAATTGTAGAGATTCGTGTGTGTGTATGTGTTAATCCTAGTGTTGGCTCACACTTGGGAGTCTCGGTCCTCATTCGGCCCTTGTTCAATTGTCCTCGATTTTCTAACACTTAACTATTTTGAATTAAAGCTTTGTATATGATGTTATGTTGCACTTGTCTTAACCATAATCAATCTTGTAGGTTTGAAATCCAAAATAATTCCTAGATAAAACTTAGGTTTTTCATTAAGCTTGCATATTACTCTTCATATCCTTTGTTAACATGATTGATGAGCAAAACTTGATGATGTATGGGGTTCATTAATCAAATAAATTTCATCACTTTCGTAGTAAGTTAGGTTAACAATTTCTTGCAAGTTGTCAACCTAATGTGTTTGTTTTCAATATTTGTGAGGTGAATCGATTCAATAGAACATGGGCCGAGTAAATGAGCTTGGGCCGAATGTATGTGTATGGGCCGAGTGAATTGGGACGATACAGCCACAGTGGGCCTTATCAGAATTAAGGTTGGGCCGATGGATTGTGCTGGGCTGCAAGGTGTCTCGACCGAATGGTGGAGACCCTAGGTTCGCTGCCATGGTTCTTAATGTTCAGGTTTGGTGGCCACTCTAGGTTCGCAGGGGTCACAACCTTATCAAGGTTCGATCAAGTGGAAGCTATAGGTTCGTTCCTCCTGAACTGGTTAAGCAACAGGTTCGGCCAAGGTGTATAGGTTCGGTCAAGGGTTCGCCATTATGGTTCGTGGTCCACAGGTTCGCAGCAACATGATGTTAGGTTTGTGGCATTCCAGGTTCGCAAATGGAAAAGGTTCGCAGCTCATGCACCGGTTCGGCAACAGCTCCAAGTGCGATGATGATGGGAGGTCCGCAGCTACCAGGTTCGGCTGGTCGAAGGTTCGGCCAGCCCCAGTCCTTCACGAACCTGTTCATCATCTTCATCCTTCGAGCTGTTGCAGGGCGGTTCCTGTGGTGATGTTATGCGAAGATGGTGTCTCTGGGTCGTGGGGTTCAAGGTGAGGAGGTGGTTAACCGATTAGGGTTAAGTTAGAACAAAGGGGTGCGAAAACCCAAGTTTCTAAGTTGTTCAAGCCTCTATACCTTGGTTTCGGCTGGACCAATTCTCAGATCTGTTGTACTTCCTTGTAGAGGAGGTTGGGAGCTTCGTTTAGACTCCAAGAACACTTGATTTCGTCCACAAACGAGCAAGATATGAAGATTTGAAGGGTGGCTTTTTAGAGAGAGAGAGGGGTTCGGGAAAGGGTGTTTAGAGAGAGAGAAAGAGTGAAATAAATGAGGGAAATGCCTCATTTAGGCTTTATATACCCCGAGGGTGTTCGGGTTCGTTTCGTTTGCTCGTTTCGCTTCTCCGTTGCGTTTCCGGATCGTTACGCGCATATTTTACGTTATCAAATAAAAAGATTTATTTTGAATATCTTAAAGGTTGTGATTCCTAATAAATGTTTTATATTTATTTTCTTATTTTATTATCCTTCGAATCGTTTATTCGATTTCGTTTCGTCAGATCACGTCACCTTCGCGCGTATTCGTTCGAATCGTCACCCGAACGAACACGACGATGGTTTTGATTTCTGATTCTTGTTTTCTACTTTTCAGTCATCATTTCAGAACGTTAAACTCACAGATATGTTTGTGTGAATCGTCACCCACGCAAAAACACTGTTAGTTCGCCATTCTGAAATAACACTGCATTATTCTCTGAATTGTGTTTCCTCACTGACGGACTCAACTAAACTTCCTGTTTTCACATTGTTTTCCCTTGAATTCACATTGTTTTCATAATGAATTATCGGCCATCTGATTCCTGTCATCTATGGTGATCAGATCGCAACCGACATGTTCTTGTTGTTTACTTATACACTGTTGTTTCTCTTGATTCGTTGTATTAACTGTATTTAAGTTTTCACCTAAATACATACAAATATTGTTTATCGTGAGTTGTTGTACTTACGGTATTTAAGTTTTCATTTAAACACGTACAACTGTTTCTTGTATTCAGAGTTCTGTTATCACAAACACTGTTCATGCATGGTATTTACACACAGTAAATAGTGAAAGTACACGTACCGTACGGACTTGCCGGACGATCAGGTACTGGATGTCACACAAATGGCCTAAGAAACTAATACTGATGCATGGACTCCATCCTAGCATCCTAGATCCTCGTTCGCGTGCCTTAGTTACCTGAGAAAACATGCGAGTAAAAAGGGTCAACATAATGGTTGGTGAGAGCACATGTTTTTCATAAGCAGTAAACATCAAAATGTTTAAAGTAAATGTTGCTAGATTACATATCATTACAATACAGTATCAATTGATAGCTAGTCAATACAGTTATATTATATGTGCGTTCGTACCGAAGCTGACTGTTGGCCTCCCGCCATGTCCATTACAAGATAATGGCAAAGTGTATTGTTCAATATAGCACCCATTCCAACCTCTAGTCGGGTTGGCCTCCTAGGCGCAATGGGTGGGGCAAGTCAGGCCCAAATAGTACTATCCAAGATTACCACGCTAGGCGCTCCGCGCTACCAACGGTCCGAGGTGTGTTTGCGAGGACTTTGAGTTTGTGATGTGTGCCACACATATACATATAGTGATAAAGCATGTCCATACGTAATCAAAATAAGTTGTTGTATCAAAACAGTTTATCATGCAATGTTTTCTCCCCTAAAGGTAGAAAAGATACAAAGTGGCCGTGAACTCACCTGGTAAAGCAGTTCCGGTATGTATGTGTTCACGACTTGTGAATGCTAGCACCTGCTAGTATGCACTTATAACGATATAGGTGTGAGTATGTGTTTTGTGGTGTGTTGTACCCCATACAACTCTAAGTGTCGATGTGCTGAACCGAGTGTGTGTGTTGACTTGTGTTGACTCGACGAATCGTTGGTGACATGTTTGTTGCGTTTAGTTCGTTTATATGTCATAAATGCAAGTAAGACATCAACATGCATCCTATGATTCTAATCATGATGCTTTCACATCAGTCACGTTTCGAAAATCATAACGTTTCCGTTTCGGGAAAGTTTTTATATTTAGAAAGTTTCTATTTTTGGAAAGTATAGTTATGAAATCTCATTTCATAAAATCAATACTTTCTTGTATGTTTATAAAAACATATATAAATACTTAAAATATGTCGTTTGTACATAAATCACCGTTTATGACATTTTGCCCAAATAAAGTTTCCTTATTTTAAAAGTATCCGTTTAAATGTTCGTTTTCAAAAATCAAAGTTTCCAATATGCTTATAAATCATTTTTAGACATGTTTCAATAATCACACATCATTAAAACATCATAAAACATCAAAACGCCTCTTTTGATTACAAAAAGCTTCCATAAATAGTAAGTTGTTCTAAAATCATGTTTTTCACCAAATCAAATACCTAAATGTGTTTCTAAACACTTCAATATGTATTTGACAACATCTAGACATGTCTAACATGTCTAGATCATCACAAATCAATCACATGCAACATAAAAGTTTCCTTTTATGGAAAGTATGTCAAAATCAACACAATATCAAGCAATACCCAATCCTAGATGATTTCTAACTTCAATCTACATCAAAATACATTAAAATCACACAAGAACCAACTGAAATTTCGTGCACAAGATCCACGTGGAGTTGTACATGATCAAACACACTTACGTGTGTGTTTTTTTCACCATGCATGTACGATCTATCCATAGGTAAGCATAAGAGACTACCTTAAGAGTATGGATTTGAGTTGAAAAGGTCTTGATAGTTCCACAAGAGGCTGAGAATGCTCCTTTGATGAGTAGTGGCTTCCCTTATCCTTCTTTGAAGCTCCAATGGTCCAAGAACACTCCAAGATTGCAAGAAGAGGCTTGGTATAGATTATCAAAGGTTTAGGAAGAGTTTAGTCGGAGTTTTGGTCTAGGAGAGGTTTGAGAACTCGGTAGAATTGAGAAAAGACCATTTAAAGTAAGGCTCTGTTTTGTTAGGGCTTTTATTCCATGATCCAAACCGAGTATATAGGTGGAAACTATTACCTAAAATGATGACGATTCAAGGGTGTTCGTATCCACCGAGTCATGCGGCTGTTCCTGGGTTCAATTAACTGATTTAGGAAGCCTTAGTTGATGTTCTTGATATATGCTTAGACTCGTTGAGATCTCTCCTTGATGATTACAGGTTCTATTTTGACGAAGAGATAGTATGATATTACAAGAATGATTTCACATGAGATTGAGAAGTTACGATTCCTATTTAATCAATTATTCGTAATGTTTTAATGAATTTAAATGTGCAGACCGATTCATTAAAATGTTTTGCATCTGTAACCGATCATGATTCAATGCTCAAGTGTTGAATTGATTAAAATAGGCAAAACCGTAGGATGGGAGTTCAAACGAGAAAGAAGGTAGAAGAATTTTCATGTGAACAAAATGGTCCCTGCATTTCTCATTTGTGATTTGTATTGCATCAGGTTTCCTTAAAGTTATGTTTTTAGTATTCGTAATTTGTAAATATGATTATCTAATTTCTTAGAAATGTTATTTTATGTGAAAACTTGTTATAGAAAGTTTATAAAAACTTATTATTAATTAATTATATAACTATAAATTTAAGTAAAACTTGTAACATCTTACTTAACTTGTTTAATTAAATAAATGTTATAAAAATCATTTTTTAACATATTTTATATAACCAGGTTTGATGTAATTGTTTATATAATTTTTTATTACAATTTTGACACAATTACATTTATAGAAAACCTTAATTGTCAGTCTCCCCTACTTTAGAAAATTTCGTCCCGAAATTTATTAATGAGAAACTGTTGCTAAAATAGTTAATGATTTTTATCTTTCATTCGAATTATGTTATTTTTAAGCATCCTCGAACTATTCAATTATGTTATTTCTTTACAATGTGAATTGAATCACCAATATACACTTTGTTAAGAAGTTTGTAGAAATTCTAGATTTTCTTTTCATTATATTATTTTCATAAATTTCCTCACGAAGTGCGTTGAGTCACCAATATACACTTACAATAGGATATACATAGAGATTTATAAACAAACCAAAAATGAATTTTTTTTAATTGCAAGTTTGCAAATTATAATGTGATCTTTCTAAAATGCATTTTACAAATTGTTTGAAAATTGAAATGAGTTTTAGTTTACTTGTGATCAGATTTGCGCTTTAACAATTGAAAATGATCACTAATTTGTTTATATTTGTTTTGCATCAATGTCTTAACAAAGTACAAAATTTATGCATTATATAATATGTGAATTTAGAAATTTAGCATGTAACTGGAATTAATATTAAAGTATTCACCATGAGATCATTGTTTCACTTGAATGCTTATTGATGGTTTACTTTGGTTAAATCCTAACATACGTAGGAATGATACGGATAATTAACTCTCATTAATTCAATTGTTATATGTTCATGAACGTGGTTTTCTCTTAGATAATTGTGTGTTAAGGAGCCTTTGTTGATGATTTAATTTTCAGTTTACTTATCGATATATCATAGTTTCTTAATTGAGTGTTCTACCAGTGTATTGACATGTTTATATATAGGGTATATGTTAGGAGCACCCAGTCACAAACCCACCACATCATCAATACATAATAGCTTCCTCAATCAAGTCCTATGGTAACTTTATTCTATCATATGTATTATTTTTAATTTAATCATGACTCGTATTGATTTTGGTATTTGTAGTTTATTATAATAAAGTAACGATGATTGATGAACAAGTATTTTGGTATGAAAAATTGCTAGATTGTGATTATGAATTATCTTGCAAGTTCTTTGAGTTTGGAAGATACGAGACGATCAAGAAATTCAATATAAATTTTGGCACAGTTCTTGCATAACCAATTAATGCCTATAATAAGATCAAACTTTCCAATTGTTTTAATAACAGTCAATTGGTAGATCATGTTCTTTTAAGTTCAATGTGTAACTAAATTTAACCGAATCACGTTTGATTTCTTTGTTATTTGTTTGATCCTGAGTTGTATGAAGAATGAATTCAAGAGTACTCATTACCGAGTTGACCTAATATGAGAAAATGTTGGCGAATTGACCTAAGTCACCACATGCACAACAATTCTGGATCACAAGAGGTGAATCTGAAGTTGTAATGAATAAAACATTGGTTTGAATAAGTTGAGCTTTTGGCATCCTATAGCTTTGAACAAATGATGGAATATAAGATGGGATTTGTACTAGTTTTGATAACATATCAGAAAAATGTTTGAATAGAAATATTTTGATTATAAAAATATTTGATTCTCTGACATACATAAGTTGTGTGATATTGTAGTGCTTTCGATGTGATTCTATTTATCACTAAATCTTAAGCATAATACTCTTAATGAGTCATGGAATTTAATATAGACCCCATTAATACAATATGTGACATCATAACTTTTTAGATGTAGTGCCCAATCACAAATCATAGTTACAATGTCATGATCCTTTAATTTGAGTTTGTGTATAAAAATACACTTCAAATCTTGGTATATAAGTAACATTTGATTTAACTAACAACTTTGCCTAATTACTAACCTACCTGGTCAAGCTTTTGGTTCTACTCCCAATGTACTATTGGTGTTTATATATAGGGTATACCACAGCCAACCCACCACATCAATAGTACTTTGAAAGCATACCAATCACCTACCAATATTAACCTAAACTTTAAATACACAATAACAGCTGAATAATTGATTTGATGTTGATCTATATGTTTTGAAATCGAAATTTGAATAAGTCTCAATGTTTTCCATTCAAAGTTTTCTGCTATATCTTTGAATGTTTGATCATAAATATAAAGATTGTAGAGCAGATCATATAACCTTAATAGATGTAGTGAGGAATAAACTTCACTAATCTTTAGGTATACTATAGATTTATTGAATTGTGACTCATACATAAATCAACAAAAATTTGAAATACCATAACTTTTGAGATGTTGTGTTATATCACCATCACAAATTTCAAGTATGATATTATTGTTTTCTTGAATCATACATATTAATAAACAAAATAAAATAATACCATAACCTTTGAGGTGTTGTGATGTATTACCAACACAAGTCTCAAATATGATATTATTGACTTACTGAACAATGTGTAATATCAAACAAAATGATAACACTATAACCTTTTAGATATTGTGATGTGTCACCATCACAAATCTTAGATATGATGTTATTGGCTTTTTGAATCATAAGTGTTGTCAAACAAAGGAGAATGACATCATATCTTTTAGGTTATAGTGATGAATCACTATCACCAGCCTTTAGTATGATGTCAAGGATATGAGATTTTGAATGTAAATCAATAAAATATTTTGAATTTGAGTAAAATCACAAGGAATGGTATTCCAATTGGATACCTTTAGCTTGTTAGAATTTGGTTGTAAGATGTAATCATGCTTTGGCCTATAGGTAAAATACTCTCGTTAAGAATCCACAGGAAAGCTAGACTGGCCCCCGTCGAGGATTATGAATCGCTTTCCTAGGCAGGAGGCTCAACTACTGATATTCACCCTTCCAGTTAGTACATGACACCTTAACAAACTTAACTCTAACAAAATTTTAAAACAAACCGGAAGGATATATATAATATATATATATATATATATATATATATATATGTATGTACTTGTTACAAAATTACATTGCATAATATAATATCACTTAAAAATTTTATAAATATAATATAATAGACATCAAGCCTAAAAAGTCAGAGTGTTGAGACTTGTTTAACCATTTTAAACGGATTGCAAAATACTAATGTGTTAAGATTTTGGATATGATTTAAAATTTGAAGAACTATAAAATCCATGGAGTTTATGTCATCATTTTTACCTTAGATATAGTAATAAAATATTATTACTAATCTTAGATATAATGTCATGAAATTAAAAATCTCATATAATAAATCATTTGGACTTGTTTAAAACAATAAGGAATGATATTCAAAATTGAACACCTTTGACATATTAGAATTATATTGTTTGTAAAGTGTTTGGTGTGACATGCTTTGGCCTATAAGTGAAAATACTCTAATCAGGATTCCCCAGGAAAGATAACTGGTCCCACAGTACATCGGGGATTTATACGAATATCTTTCCTGGACAGGAATCCTAACTACCGGCATTTCACTCTTCCAGTTACTACATGTCCACTTACAAACTGAATTCTAACGGGATTATAAAATCAATTTGAATAAATACATATAAACATATATGTATTGAATTAACATTGAAGATTTGATAAGGCATTTAGCCTAATAATTTGAATGCCTAACATCTAAAGAATTGTCGCATGTTTGTGAATATGTGATAACAATTAAGTTAGATAATTTCTAAGATATTCTAAAACTAAAGAATAACATATGTCATAACCCTTATAATAGTCTAAGGTATTCTTCTATGGTATACGTAAACTATGGGATACATATGATATTTATATTCTAAGTCATTCCTCTATGTATACCTAACTATGAAAGTCATATGTTATTTATAAACTAAAGCATCCTCTATGGTAACAAAATATGGCATATGCTAAAACATGTAACACATATTGTAAAGTTTAACATGTAGCACATAAACACATAAGTATAGAATGTATAATATGAGATAACTCATATGTGGGGTTAGCTTAGTTATAGACTAGGTCACAATTTCTAATAACCTAATTCCCTATAACCATGGCTCTGATACCAATCTGTCACACCCCGACCGACGGCAGAATACGTCAGGGTATGATTGTTGAATGACATTGTAATATGAATGTTAAAATATTGAAACTTTAAAGTAGCACCATGAGTTATGAACAATCACAATCATGCCCTGACGTATTCCGCCGTCGGTCGGGATGTGACATAACATTCCCTGTTAACGTCATCGTCAACGCAAGGTTCCTGGTTCAAATCAAATTGCCAGTACGAAGTTTGAGCCGCAACCTCTTCGTTTAGATCTGGCAATACTGGTCTAGTTGGAGCCTCAGACGAATGCACACCAGTCTCATCCTTAAAAACATTATGATTAGTTTATCATTTGATTAACAATAAAAACAACTAAACTACAGTTTTATACCTGATAAGTTTATTCCACTCGTGAAACGTCGGAATATTGACCGAAGAAAAAGTCTCCGTCCCACCAAGACATTTTTCAAATCAAAAATATGCTAGCAAAAAGTATACGTTTTAATAAACGAAACAAGAGAAAACTTGTTCAACTATATGTCAATGATTCACAAGCGAGCGTATATATTGACGACGAATTCGTAAGTTACTTTGATGCTCAAAACATTTTGCACGTTTTAAACATTAAACTACACGTATTGCTCACAACGGGGCGTATAGGGAAACCCTAAACGCCCCGTTGTGATCAAAACGCGGCGTTTGGGTCACCATCACCTGACATTGTCATATTATGTCGGTACTTTTGCAGATCATCGTACCAATACGCCCTGTGGTGACCACTACGAGGCGTTTAGGTCAAATCATCGTACCAATCGTTTAACCGTTGTCGTACACATGCCCGTATACGCCCCATAGTGACCACTACGAGGCGTTTGGGGGGTGCGCAGACAAGTTTTTGGGGTGTAAGTTTAACACCACCTTTTTTTATTTTATTTATTTTTTGAACAGCCAAATCTGAAACATATTGACTCTAATCACCAGAGACGGAAATTAGGCAACTGATGTTTGAGTATTCAACGAGACTCGTGACAGTGGTGGCAACAACAATTAGTAGGTGGTGTTGGAAGTTAGTCTTTGTTTGGGAGACTACATGTCTTTATTTTGGAAGAAAAAAAGAAAACTTCTCTGAAATTGAAGTGTCATTCTGACTCATGTAACTTTTAGTTCTAGTTCATTCTAACATGTTTAATACCATTTTTCTTCTTTTTTCAACCCATTCCAACCAGTTAAAAAATTGCTTATAATCCAAAGTACGTAACGCACACCATCATTATAAGTATCTATTTAACTAGTTTGACCCAAAATTAAATGAGCGGATGACATGTGTACATAAGGTTAAATAAACTTTGTTAAAACTTGTATGTTATGATAAACGTACGCCTACTCAACCAATTCTTCAAGACACCAATTTGTTAATATAACCCTGAAGTTAATTGTATTTATCAAGAGGCCAAAGACGGATTTTTTTTAAAAAACCAAAAAGTCTGTCAAGTTACAAATGGTAGGCTTTGGTTGTTGTTGAACAATCCAATGGTCGATTTCCACTGTTATAACAGGCTATGTGTAATGAAAAGTGATGGCGGCGTGAGAGAGGTCGGTCACGCCCCCTTGGCGCCTCCCCCACCACACAAGAGCGTGAACGGCACATGTGTGAGCCGGATCACGATGTAAAGTAGAAGAAATGGGAGAAAGGAGGGGTGATGTGGGTTTGATGATGAGTGATGATAACAAATGTAATAATGACATGAAGTGATGAGGGGTGATGATATTAGTTGTTTACGTGAAGCCTACGTGAAGTGTTGGGCCTTACTATTACACAAGGTCTCACAGCGAACATAGTATGGTTTGGTTATATATTAGTTAACTAGGTTAGTATCATGTATATTACACGGGTTGAATAAAAATGAATAAGTATTCAATAATATAAATTTAAAATTATAAATGATTTTTTGATTTAAATTATGATCAGCGTTACACAGAAAACAAAATAATAATATTGTATTTTAAAAAATTCGTTTTTCAAAGTTTGGTTTTTAAACATTTCATTTTCAAAAAAGTTTTTTTTTTTAAATGTCATTTTTTCAAGATAATAGGATGTTATATGTTATTACACAAGTTGATAAAGAAAAAAATAACAAGTTAATAATAATTAATTATAAATTATAAAAAGATATTATGAGTCATAAATTATTAGAAAATTTCATATTTTATAATAATTTATTTTTTTAAAATGTGCATTTTAATATTAAAATATTTTTTTATTATATTAACAAATCCTTTTTAATAATAAAAGGTATATGGAACATAATTAGTATTTAATACTGTTATGTAATATATTTTTTTAATATTAAATTTTTTTTAATTGAAAAAGGTATAAAGAATATATAATTATACAATTGTATTCAATAAAGTTGAGTATTTATTAGGAAAGAGAAGCGCGAAAAGTAATGTGAGAATACTTTAAATTTGTAGCAATTGTCTTATAATTATTTTAATTTATTAAGTATAATACATTATTTTATAAATCTTCATTTTATTTCAATGTATATAATTTTAAAATATATTATTAAAATACTGAAAAATTAAGTTTTAGATAGTTAATAATCATTCGCTTTTCTATTTTAATTTTACAAACAATCAAACAGTAACTTTAATTATTCAAAAACAATGCATCCATTAATACTTTTCATAATTGCACCTACGTTTTAGTGGTTTAATGTTAAGACTGGTTTGACCGAATTTAAGAAATGAATAACATTATATATACAAAAAATATATAAAAAATGTAAATTTATAAAAATATTTAAACAAGCAAAATTAATGTTTAAACAAATATAAACATGCTTAAAAGATTTAGAATTTAGTTTTAATATTTCATTATTTGAATTTTGAAGGAAAAAACAGTCTGACCACTGTTTGGTTCACCATACCGGTCCGATCGGTAATCACATGGTACAACTAAGAGTGACCCAAACACTTAATTGACACAAAAGTCCAACATATGTAGAAAATTAGCTACTCTTTTGACTTATCCTAAAACTTTACAGCAGCTCAAGGCCACCACGCCTCTTTTTACTTATACCAAGTATGGCATTTTATTTCACAAGTAACTCTATATAAAAATGAAATAGCAAGGAAATATAACCCGTTTTTTTCGTGTAATGAAATTTAATTCATCGTAAAATATTTGTTAACAGTTGTTCAAAATAATAATTAAATATATAATATTGGGATGACATGATTGAATAAACAACATTGCAAGGTCATCCAACAATGAATACATATAACTGAACATGTAAAATTTTGAAATTATCAAACAACGAAGAAAATATTTGCATGATGAATCTTGAAACTAAATATGCATGTTGTAGTTGGTACCCGGCCGGTTTGATGTAATTAGCTTATTCGGCGACATAAAGTGATTCCATCACCCACTGGAAGCTGACAAATCTCAACTCTCGGGTCAGCAGCCAAAGCTTTATTAAGCTCTAACACGAAATCTCTATAATACCTAACATATTTTCTAAGCGGTGCATCTGGTGGTGCCACCAAAGACCCATTCCAAAGGGTGTTATCGTAGCCAATCACTCCCCCAATTTTGACAAGATTGATTAACCTTTGATGATAATTAAGGTAGTTGTCTTTATCAGCATCCACAAAGATAAAATCAAAAGATCCATGGCATTTTACATCTTCAACCATCTTGTCAAGGAGCGGAAGAGCAGGTCCTTCTCTAAAGTCAATCTTGTGAGCAACACCGGCTTTCTCGATTATTGGAAGACCAATTTCATAATTTTCACGGTTTATATCCAAAGCCAATATCTTTCCATCTTCTGGGAGAGCAAGAGCCGTTGAAAGAAGGGAATAACCTGTGTACACACCAATCTCCATTGTATTCTTGGCATTTATAAGTTTAAGAAGTAGGTTCAAAAATTGTCCTTCATCCGCAGATGTAGTCATAAGATTCCTGCATTCAGTATTACAAGTAATATATTAGAAAACAAAATGCAAGCATATATAAGTTTATGATGACCATTATATATATATATATATTTTTTGCGTTAATACTCATATATGTTTCATAGCGTGTTAGTCACTTACCAAGGGTGTTTAGCAGTGACTTCACGTAGCTCTTTCATGGCTTGTGGTTCTCTTGGGTAAACACTGGTTTCAAGAATGTATTGGTAAAGTGCATCACTTTGAAGGAGGCTTTTGTGGCCAACTTCTTGGTGTTTTGCAGGTTGAGTTTCTCCATCAACTGCTGCCATTGATGCTAATGAACTTACTGATTGAATTTGGTGCTATTAGATGTAGAAGTGAACCTGGAATGAAATGAAAGGAGAAGTGTAGTGAATATATATATATATATATAAGGATTAAGGGTGAGCCTGAGTAGGCTCGTGGAAGGTGCTTCATTTGGTAGAACTTGAGCTTTCATTGCAGGTGTTGACTTGACTTGGCCAACCATAGTGGAAATCATATATAGTTGGTATATATGTTAGGTAGTGGATGTGTTTTTTTCCCTTTTTTTATTAATTAATATCGGTTTAGTGATTTACTTGTTAATTTTAGATCATATAATAGTTGGACTTTTCATTTTATTATTTTACTAGGTTAAAACACGTGTATTAAACAAGTTAAATAATTAAATGTTATATACTTTATGATAAAAAAAGTAGCGTTTATAAAAAAATGTGTGCATTGCGTTAGTTTAATAAAATGTATATTTGAATAAAATAAAATATAATATAATTTGTTAACACTTATAGTTGATAAGATGTATTATTAAATATATGATAACCATAAATTATGTTAAGTTAATTTTAATAATATATATTTTTTTAAATTGTGTAGTAACATTTCTATTCAATTGATAAATATTAACTTTATTAAAATGCATGTAAACTCTCTTTTAAATATATTTTTTTTATCATAGCTAAATTAAATTTAATTACAATTACCATTAAAACATATGAAAAATTAAGAATTAAAACTTAGATTTTTTAA
The DNA here is from genome assembly GCA_009363875.1 of Mikania micrantha. Taxonomy (NCBI): domain Eukaryota; kingdom Viridiplantae; phylum Streptophyta; class Magnoliopsida; order Asterales; family Asteraceae; genus Mikania; species Mikania micrantha. The sequence goes on along the minus strand of CM018685.1, from coordinate 43,754,853 downwards.
GAAAATTAATTAATATAATAATTTGTCAAATTTATTAATTATTACTATTAATAAAGAATTGTTAATATATGAATCAATAGTCTAAATTTAAGACGGGAAAAGATAGTAAAAATGTTTCATTACATGACAACTAAAAAAACATTTATTTATTATATAAGATAGAAGTGTTTGAGAGACAAATTTGTTAGCTGTTAACAACAAGGTATCACTAAATTAAAGGATTCTTGATATATACAATTTTATAGTCTTATAGATAATGAAAGAAATACAAGTTTTAAAACTCACCAACTAATAACCCTCAATAATTTTTAAGTTTGCTAAACTTCAAAAAAAAATATTTCTTTGTTCATTTTTTTCTAAAAGTAAATAGATCTATATGGACTTATAAGGAATATTTGAACTTATTTCATATTTTTTTATATTACTAGAAACTCATGTTAAACAAATTTAACATATTATAATACAGTGTCTATAAAAATTTATATGATACATGAGATTATTCATCAATGATAAAATAAGAAATAACAAATTTATATAGACATTGTAAAATAAGAATTAAGAAATATTTAACAATTATATATAACAAATAATGAAAATTTCGTAGTTGGTAAATCATATTTTAAGATTATTTTTTAATAAATTATAAGAATAAGAATATTTTTATTTTAATATTTAATTAAGTAATTTAATTATTTTAAAAAATTGGTATTTAATAAGAGAGAAGTGAAAAAAAAATTCAAACTTTACTGAAGACAAAAACATTTCATTAATTAGATGTTTTTTTATTGTAATAATAGTTTTATTATAGTAATAAGAGAAAATAAGATTATTCTTTGTGTTTGTATATGTTTTTCTCGTAGCTATATTTTTTGGGGAAAAATCCCTTATAAAAAAAAAAAGAGGTCAACAAAATCTAACCAAGTAACATAAGTCAAAGCGGATAAACGATTCAAAACACATCTTAAACCTATAACTGAAAACTACCTCCAAAAAATATGTATGGAATTGTGTTTTAACTTTTAAGATTGACGATTTAGATCTTCTGTTGAGTATAAGCCATTGTTTTGAATACCAAACATTGAAAAATCAATAGTCGTCATGAATGTTACGAACAACAATGCTAGTGGGAACTCTTTCAATGTGTTCGACCAAATAAGCTTTTAGAGGTTGTGAGTATTTATAGGTTAAATATATTAATTAATTTTTTTTTAAAGTTTAGCCGTTGGATGAACGTTTTTTTGTGTGGGTCCCAAACCAATTAATCCACTAATTGAGTGAGAGGAGAAACAAAGAGCACCGATTTTCTTCGAATGGGGTCGTCGTTGGGAGAGGGGGGCTGGTGTTCCCGCGCGACCCCTGCCCAAACATAGCATCCCGCTGGTTTCATGGGCTAACCAATGTGAATGGTCTAATTGACGCCGGCTTAACGAAATTTATATCTGCTTTTTGCTTGTGGAAGTTGAAATGAATATGGAACACAGAAGAGTGATGTGTAGGGGAACACCAAACGTCAAGGAGCCAAGAATCAATTTTTTTTAACGGCTAAATTTTAGAATCACTGACGGATCATTAGAGTATTATCGTGCCACTGGTAGCAACATCTGATCATATCTACCACTGAGTCACCAATTTTGCAAAAAACTCAATATTTTGAGAAAACACTCTCGTAGGATTCGAACCCAGGGCCATTTTGTTTTCTGAGTCTTATCCCACCACCAAGATATCGCTAGACTGTGATGTCTTTGGTAGCAAATAATCAATTAAGGGTCTCAATGATGTGTCAATCTCCGAAAATCTTTCCAATGATATAGGTGCGCCAAATGCTAAATAATGTCAATGTGGGACTAGCTCACTTATCAGAGGCTGACTCTTACAATAGAATGTTATGAGTTTAATCATTTACAATAGTGTAATTTAGTTTGAGATAATTTAAGAATGGAGTAAAATTGTCGTTCAAAAAAACGTTAACTAAGGGGCTTTCGAAACCACTTTTGCTTTTACTACTCAAAACAACAACACAAGGTACAAGGAGCAATAATCAAAAGGTTTCTAGCCTAATATTGATACTCTCTTGATTTTTTATGACATATATTATGTTCGAGTTTCTATTGGAATAATTGCTCTTGGATGAGCATAGAATTTAGTAATAGTTTGTTTCCTCTAAGTGAAGTAGAAATAAATGATGTGAATTATGTACAATCATTTCTTTTGAGCTTTGTTGGCTAATCAATTGTTGCTATTAAAAGGAAAAAAGAAAAAGCAATGAGTTGTATGACCTTAACATTTACCTGATGACTCTTTTTGATTTGAAGGAAGATCATTGTGCAAAATAATGTAAAGAAAAAAAGGAAAAAGGGGAAGAAGGATGATTATCTCCCACTTTTATTTCAAATTCTACAAAGGTGTAAAAAAACAACTATGGATATTATTCATATTAATTTATTAGTACGGACATATAACGATAGTACACTGGATAAGGTTGGAAATGCAAAAGCCATAACTTCTTCCATGGACGAAGGTTTATTAGGGTCGGGGGACGACCGTCCCCTCTCTTTTTCCGTCAGTAGTGTTAATTTTTCGGCCGAAATGTTATTTTTGGTTAAAAATAGTGGTTTCGCCCCCTCTCGATTCAAAAATTTAACATGTATTTCGGGTTTCAAAAATTTTCGTCCCCCCTCTTACTCCGCTCAAGCTCCTTCACTGTCTTCTTCTATACTACAAAGTCCGGTACCAATCAGGTTTTTCTTGCCTCACGCGATATACCATTCTTATACTGATCGTGGGACTGGTCGGTGAGGGCGTCTAATGGTAGGGTTCACCATTTTTTCTATACTAGAATATTTTACTTAATATTAATCAAGTTTTTTTTTTTATTATTTCATTAAAGTTAGTCAAAGTTTTTTTTTTTCTAAAGTCACTTAACTTTTAGTATATGTTCTAATCATATGTAATTTTAAAAAATTATTTTAATTTTTTAAAATTAATTTAGGCAAATGAAACTTGGTAAATAGTGAAAGTTTAGTGAATTTAAATAGAAAATTTTTTTTAATGACTTAATTAAAACACATAAATTTGGTAACTATTCTGCAAATTTACCCTTAAATAAAGTATGAATAAAGTTTATCAAGAAAGTAATGTTTGAGAAAAAAAATAGTCTGCAGATTAACGCATTTGGTTAATAATATAATAGATGGTTGAATCACAAAAGAGCCGGGGACTCTACCGAAACAGCCTCTCTATCTCTTTGAGGTAGGGGTAAGGTATGTTTTCATCTCCCCTCAGAGCCTGTAAGGTGGGATACACTGGGTATGTGTTGTTGTTTTATGGTTGAATCACAAAAAAAGATTAAATGATAATTTGTAACTATTTAATTAATAATTTAATAACTATTGATAATTGAATTTATATAAATTATATAATAATCATGGTTGTAGAAGTTGCTAAGCGTTAGTTGGGGGTGAGGTACCGTCTACGGATTAATTGTGATTAATCGGCGTTAGGCGGATTGGAGTTTTTATATGTAATTTTACAAATATTTATTATACACACACATTAATATCAATAATTTAATATAAAACTTCAAATATATTAAAAAATAAACTTAAACATATTAAGTCAAGTACTTCAAATTACAAACTTAAACACAAAATTCAAAGTTTATAAATGGGTTTCAAAGTTTAGTAGCAGGGTTCAACGTTTCAGATGTTGGATTTGATGTTTTAGAGACATATTAAATATTTGGGGTTGAGAAATGTCTTGAATAATCATTGATTTAAGTCATTTTTACTCAAAAAAAAAACAGAAAAAAAAACGAAAAAAAATAAGCTGCATAGGCACCGCCTAGCGCCTAGGGCAAAATCGACAAGGCTTCTGGGTGACTAGCACTAAGGCGGCCGTCTAGGCCGATTTTTACCACACTGATAATAATATATTCTTTTAGCATACTCATCATTATCGTACTATGTATATAAGATAGAGTCTGAGAATTGTAAGATATAGACGACCTTACATCTACCTCATAAGAATAAAGATCTTGATTCCAATAAGATACACGACTCATGACGACTGATTAAATACCAATCCAACGCTTTGAACGAATCTTTCATAAACATTAAATAGAATAAATTTAAAATTTAGAAAATTTTACTTTTGCATGCAAAACCGAAATTGAAGAAGAGAATGACACACCAATGATTTGTTGTTTTAGTGGTAAGATGAAAGTATAGATGAAGTGATAGAATACCTAGGTCCTGGGTTCGATTCTCTATCCCACTCGGTTTACCGGTCTTCCACCGTCGTACCTTTGGACGTGTGATTGGGTCGGGTTTTCCCCAGGAATTGATGACTGGTTGTATGGAATAGTGAGCAACTTGGACATCCTTTAACTATTGAGGACTGCGTAGAAAGTATCCGACATTTGATTAGCTTGCCGTAAAAAAAAAAAGAGAATTGACACATTATCATTTAATATTAATTTATTAGTACGGACATACATCATGTCATAATGTTTACATCATCAAATCTCTGGATACGGCATACAAGTAATAACTTTTACTTTTCCTGGCCGATGTATTTTCGTCAAATTTATGGATTTTAATTTTCAAACAAACCAAACGTAATAGATTTTGAAATAATATCTTAAAACCAACCCCAAATTAAACTACATAATCGCTCCGATTCTCTCTCTCCATCTTTCATCAAAAATCTTGCGAACAACAGGGATTCAAATGCCGCGATACGATCATAATTTCATCTTTCTTATATTATTTTCATCAATTCTTTGTATATTCCCATCATCATCATCATCTCTAAAGGTCTGCATGTTGATTCAATCTTATCATCATCTTATTCATCAAGAATTAAATTAACCCTGATTAATTTCCATGCAGATCGGCGAAACATGTTCGATGGACAGCAACCAATGCGACGCCGGATTGCGGTGTGGCACATGCCCGGCGAGTGGCAATACCCGCCCTAGATGCACTCGAACCCAACCGATCAGACCCACTTCAAAGGTCTGTTTGTTTGGTTAGAAATCAGTTAGTTATATAAGGCTTTTGGGTGAGTTTTTGTACTTTTGGAACAGGTGAACGGGCTTCCGTTTAACCGGTATTCATGGCTAACGACCCATAACTCGTACGCGCTTTCGGGTTCGAAATCAAGGAGCGGTTCTCCGGTTCTTGGTCCGGCCAACCAGGAAGATGATGTTGCCTCTCAACTACGTGTAAGTATGCATCGATCTTAAAGAAAAATTGTTATTTAATTTTTTTTTTATGGGTTCATCTGTACTCATTTAAATCTGTATGGAAATGATCGTTGATGATGAATTTTTGATTCCATGTTAATTTAAAGAAAGATTTATGGTTTTTGTAGATTCATGATTCTTGATTGCATGGTAGCATACCGATGTTTACTAGACTTGTAATCAATGTTTTTAAAACTTCTTTTTTTGAACGGCATTTGATCTCAACGTGTAAACCATCGAATTTCAGGCCATGTCACCAATGTTTAGTTACCATGACTCTGTTGAGACCCCACCACCAACCCAGAAGGAAACCGCACCAGAAAACCTTATGGCCTCTCAAGAACCCCTATTTCGTCCTGAGAGAGATTTGAACCTTCCATTTATAAAACCAAGGGGTACTGCTAGGGAAAAAACCCCTTTGGTATATATGTTTTGAAAACTAGACTGGAAATTGAACCGATCTTTGTGCTTGTTAGCGGTGGGACCGGATTCAAGATTTTCTTTTTTTCTAAGCGTTACGTTATTCATAATAGACCAGGCTAATTCTATCTTCAACAATTGTGTAAAGTCAAGAAATGTTATGGACTCGGTCACCCTTGTTCGATACATGCAACCTGCATTTGACTTTAAAAGTGTGTCTACATGCATGGTTTAATCAAGGGGTAATTATATAATAATAAATGTTATTATATTAGATATCATTTGATTTAGGAGTTAATTTACAAAAATAATTATAACAAATGCTAATGTTCTAATTCGTATTTAGTTGGTTTAATAGAGATTCATCTTAATAAGAACCAACAAAGAATTAAAAAAAATCATATTTATAGCAACATGATTTAAGGATTATAAAAATAATTTTTCTTTAAATTAGAGAAAGCTGTCATTATACACTTAAACTTGTACTTAAAATGGTTCATTTATTTTTCAGGTAATAATGATTCTCAATTATTGAACATCACTCGGTTTAATAAAACTAACTGATGCAACAACTTAACACTGATGAATCATGTTAATACTATATAACTAACTAGGTTAGTCACTCGTGTACTACACGGGCTGATTCACAAAAAATATATTAAATAATATGAATTACTTAATTTTTGAGACAAATTGTTGTTTGTTAAGTTACAGAAGGATATTAATCGAGAAAATACACTTAATTTTATTACGAATGAAAAAAGAAATTTAAAAAATTTGTTTGTGGTTCGGGTATTGTTTTTTATGGTTCGTGTAATTGTGAATTTGTTTGTTTTTATTCAATGCAGAACGGGGTTCGAGGGCTAATGTTGGATTTGTATGACTTCGATAACGACATATGGATGTGTCATTCCTTCGGTGGCAGATGCTACAACATAACAGCATACGTAAACATACATACATACATACATACATACATACATACATTTTAACTTATTTTTTTTGCATAATTTACATGTGCAACTTGTTAAATTTCTTTGTTCGTTAACTTGTAGCAACCAGCGGTCATAATTCTTACAGAGGTTAAAAAGTTTCTAGATGCAAATCCAACTGAAATTGTGACCATTTTCATCGAAGATTATGTGACATCTCCAGGTGGTTTAACTAGGGTTCTCGGTGCATCTGGGCTCACAAAATACATGTTTCCGTTGAACCGGATGCCACGAGACGGTGGCGATTGGCCCACGATAACCGATATGGTCACCCAGAATCAACGTCTGGTTGTCTTCACATCCAAATCTGCAAAAGAAGCATCCGAGGGCATTGCTTATGAGTGGTCATTTGTAGTAGAAAACCAATGTAAGTTTAGATACAACAAAATTAAGTAAATAACATTTTTAATTGTTTTATATAAGTGTAAAAAAACAAGTTGTAATCTTTGAAACAATCCAACCCAGATGGAAATGAGGGTCAGATTGCGGGTTCATGTCGTAACCGATCTGAATCTTCTGCGATGAACACAACTTCGCGATCACTGATTCTTCAAAACTACTTTTCCACTAATCCTAACGTGACGGGAGCTTGTATCGACAACTCTGGTTCGCTGATTGCGATGATGAACACATGTCAACTGGCAACAGGCGGGCGTTGGCCCAATTATATTGCCGTTGATTTCTATCAGGTACGAAGCAAAACAAACATACCCAATAATATGTTGATTAAAGTAACTAAGATACATGTCGCGATCTTGACATAAAGATTTGTAACTTTAGGATATGAAAATTACTTAATGGTTTATCGGTTGATGCAGAGGAGCGATGGCGGTGGAGCACCAGAAGCCGTCGATGTAGCGAATGGTTATCTGACATGTGGATGTCCAAACATTGCATATTGCAGGGTATGCTCATTTTCTTCCTTTTGAAGTGTCTTAATCTTTCATGCATGCATTTTATCACATGTGATTATCCATTTTGTGTAGGTCAATGCAACGTTTGGGACGTGTGATATTCCAGTTCTTTGGCCTCCGCCACCAGCGTCGCTGCAGACAGACGGGTCGTTAGGAGGTTTTGGTCTCGGTTCAGCGATACATGCAGCGGGTATATCACGGTCGTTGTATTTGGGCATTTTTAGCACATTGATCTTGCTAGTGATATAAACTTCTGTACCATCATCTATATATATAATTGATAGTAGTCGTCATATGTGATGGAAGTAGTGTTCACTATATATGTGTGCGTTTGTCATACTTGTGTGTTCAATGCCTCTGCCATTCTTTATAATAACGCATTTATGCATTTGATTTTTGATCCATATATAATCTAATCTATTGAATCACTAACTATTCTAATAAATAAAGGTTTTTATAAACACATGTTATGTTAACAAAACTTTTAAAGTTGTTTTTTGTTTGTTTTTCTATACTATTAAATATTCAAAAATGACACTTCTTTTAAAATTTATTTTTTTTCATACTTCTATAATTGAATAGTAATAATTTTATTTTTTTTAATTCCACTACAAGGAAAGTCACCTGTAGCGACGACAAAAGTCGTCGCAATAGCCCTGAAAAGTCGTCGCTATAGCCTATAGCGACGACATGTCGTCGCTATAGGTTAGTCGCCGCTATAGGTTAGTCGCAATAGCTCAGAAAAGTCATCGCTACAAATGTCGTCGCTATAGATTAGGCTATAGCGACGACATATCGTCGCTATAGGTCTCTGACACATTTTCTTTCTTGATTTATTTTTATTATGTTAATTATTTAAGAAAAAAAATTTTTTATTCGAAATTATCTATAGCGACGACCTATAGTCGCTATAGATCATGGTCAAAAAGTCAAATATAGGGTTATAGCGACGACATGTCGTCGCTATAGATAAAAGTCAGACTTTGATCTATAGCGACGACATGTCGTCGCTATAGCCCTACAAAAAAAATTAATTTTTTTTTTGTTTTCTGGAATTTCCAGTTTTAAACCTGTTTAATCAACAATAACAGTTTTAACCTGCTGCAAATAAGACTTTATCAAACATCAAAATACATTCACATTCATGTTTACATCCAAATCTCAAAGTTATCAACCAACCAAACATAACAAGTTTAAGTTTGTTTATCAACCAACCAAGCATAACAAAGTTATAAGTGTTTTAAAATCCACAACTTCATCTATTCATCTTCATCGTCATCGTCATCTTCTTCTTCCTCTTGATCTTTTTTTTGATTTGTTTCGAATCCAGGATAGTAGAAGGAGCTAGAGCCTTGGCCTCCTTGCATTGACCTCAACTTGTTTATTTGTTGTTGCATCATTGCATTGATGCGTTGTTGCTCCTCCCAGCGAGCATTTGCCTCAGCAAGTTGTTGTTGTAGCTCATTTGCTGCAGGATAGTACATTTGTGGAGGCAGGTCTGGGGTTATACTTTTAACTTTTCTTCCAACGCCCCTTACGTGCCCACGCCGCTCACCTAATGAGCGCTGCAGCACTTCCACTTCATCTACCGGTGTGTCATCACCACCGGATGTGGATTTTGCTTTGTTTAATTCATCAGTAATATTCTCCTACATTAAAAACACAAGACAAACACAAGACAAACATATGTTAAATATTTGACAAAAATCCGGCAGCATAACTGCTGTAAAATGACTACCCAAAATGTATACTAAATGGCAACAAATCCTAATTCAAAAACAAGAATTCCCAATTCAATCAACAAATATCTAACAATTCATGTTCACCCATCCTATATATTAAAAGGCAACTTTCAAATAAAGTTTAAATGAGTAAAAGATAATACTATTGAACATCTATTACTTACCCAATGTTGCTCGGCTAATTGATTATACCATCCCGAGCTTCCCTTAAAATGCATATCCCTCCAGCCTTCCACATGTTGAGGCGTACCACCCTCCTTGACCTTTAAACAATAACAAATATTATCATTAAGATATCAAATGAAAATTAATACATATTTTGATAACACTAAATTATAACCTCATCATAACGCCTCTGAGCGTATGATTGGGTCCCATGATAACTTCCATACAGCTGTTTTGTTCTGTTAGCTGTATTCTTCAAAGATCTGTTTTTATATGTAGAAGTTGTAAACAGCCCATCAATAAGCTGCACCCACTCTTCTGGGCCCATGCCCTTGGGAGGATTCTGCTTGGCCCTTTCTGTGTTGTCATAACCTCCTACTTTGTCAAAGTGCTTTTTTAGCTTTGTTTTCCGGTCTTAGTACCGGTTCGCACAGTCAGCTTGAATCCCAAGCTTAATCCCATCCCAATATTCAGTATTGTGATATTGGGCCAGATCAAAGTAATTCTATAAAAGTTGATATGATTAGAAAATAACCAAAAATATGAAACCAGTATACAAAAAGTATTAGTAAGTATACTAACATGAAGAGTGGTCAGAATAGACATCTTCACATCTCCCGGAACCTCCTGCCAGCTCCGATAATGAAATGGAGCATGTCTGTCAACTTCATTGGATATTAACCGAATAAATAGCTGATAATTTTCTCCAACAGCTCTGTATAGGTTGGAGGAGAAATCAAACTCTATTGGAAGTGGTCTGCTTCCATTCTTTTGGAATTTGTCGTACAAATTTAAGTTTTTTCCCGAAGATCTTCGTTTGCTTGGTTTCGCTACATTAACACATGAAATTAAAAGTTACCAAATTGAATAATATGGGCAAGGAGATTAAAAATATATTATACTAGAAACTTACAAGATTCACAGCTGGTTGGCACCCTGTAAGAATGCCCATGTGGAGGTTCATCACCTTCGTCACCGCCATGGTATCCAGCAACATCCGCCATTCCTTGGACAAAAGCAAATAAATGTTAACAATTTTAACAAATGCAGCAATACAATATTAACAATATAAACAATTTACAAGAAATACAACAATGAAATAGCAAAAAATGTAAACAATTATATCAAAAGTAAATAACTATCATACATTTATTCAGAATCGTCACTACAATAATGTTTTTCTATTTCATCATCATCATCTTCCTCATCTTCATCTTCTTCTTCCTCTTCATCATCGTATTCTACTTCATCATCATCAATGAAAATCTGATCATCCACACCTTCATCTAAAGGTGCCCTCATAGGCAACGGGCCTAAGTCGACTACTAAGTCACAAAAATCTTGAGTTTCTTGTGAGACATTCAACTCATCATTAACAACTAAGGTATAATCAGATGATTGGTTGTCGTGTAATATATCTACTTCATTAGCCCCAATCATACTTGGATGATCCCAAAGTTTACGATGATGAACATTTTCTACAACCCTCCAATTACCGGTTGTTCGAGAAGGATCTTGGAGATAAACACTTGTTTAGCTTGTGTAGCTAAAATGTATTGTTCGTTAACAAACCACTCACGGCTAATATCAATTGCAATAATATTATTCTTCTTAACAAGGCGTTTACCCGATGTGTTGAACCATTTACAACGAAATACTACAACTGAATAACTATTTACATAGTTCAACTCTACAATCTCCTCTAGTTGACCATAAAAGTGAGTACCATCTTCTCCTATTGTAACAAGACCACTATTCTGAGTAGTGCGACGGATATCACGACTGTGTACCACAAATCTAACACCGTTGACTATACAAGCCGTGTACACATATGCATTCAATGGGCCATGTGCTAATGACTTTAATTCATTTGACAACTCCACGGACAATGATGATGACGACGACGACGATGACATATTTGATTTATATCGAAACCATGAAGAGAATCCTGTTTTTAGATCACGTCCAGGAAATTCATATTCAAATTCACTATACAATTAACAAACATTATAGATTAGTTTACTAAAGCAACTAATATGAAAATTAACCAAGTAAATAAATACGCTTACGATTTGTAGTCTTTAATCTCATCGCAGTTGCTTAATACAAACCATTCCAATGATTTTCTAACATCTTCAGAAAGTGATATTATTTTCTTCTTTGAAATTGGGCGGCATTGTGATGAAAAAACATGAAGATGTCTCTTGGGAACATCAGCATCTGCGTTTCTATCAGGACGGTTGAATTTGGTTTGCATACCTTCAAGATACATAGAACAGAAGGTCAATGCTTCATCTGCAACATAGCCCTCTGCTATTGATCCTTCAGGTCTGGCTTTATTTCTAACATATGCCTTTAGCTTCTTCATGTATCTTTCAAAGGGATACATCCATCTCATATACACAGGCCCACCAAGAATAGCCTTTTCAGGCAAATGAATAACTAAATGAACCATTATGTCAAAAAACGCTGGAGGATATATCAACTCCAAATTACATAGTATCTTGATCACATCTTTATGAGCTTTCTCCATGTCTTTCACATCAAGTGACCGTGCACAAATTTTTTGGAACACGGTGCAAAGATCAATTATTGTTGTTGAAACATTTGGGGGCAAACATCCTTGTACACCTATTGGCAACAATCGTTGCATTAAGATGTGATAATCATGAGACTTTAACCCGATTATATTTGAATTATTAGGAAGCACCTTGTTTTTAAAGTTCGAACCAAAACCATCGGGTAGTCTCACCCCTCTAATAAACTTACAAAAACGTTCTCGATCTGTAGGTGTGAAAGAGTAAGGGGCATGTGGTTGGTAAAACTTGTTGTTATTCTTAGTTAGCCAAAGATTTTTTTGAAATACCCATCTTCTCTAAGTCTTGTCTTGCTTTAGGCGTGTCTTTGGATTTTTCATTCATTAGTGAAGTACCCAACAAACTTTCACACACATTTTTCTCTACGTGCATAACATCAAGATTGTGCTTTAAAAGAAGGGAAGACCAATAATCTAACTCAAAGAAGATACTTTTTTTGCTCCAATTCAACTCTGATGCAGCTCGCTTTCTTTTCACACCTCCATGACTTGGATGTTTACCCGGAACACGAATGGGAAGGCCTTGTAATTGTTTTAATATTTTTGCATTACTTAACTGTTTAGGAGGATCTCTGGTCTCCTTTTGGCCATTAAACAACAAATTTTCCCGTAATTTATGACTTTTACTCAAAAATCGTCTATGACCAACAAAAGCTATCTTGTTAGTTATAGAGCACGAGGGTGTGTCTTCGTTACAAGTAGAACATGCTTTATAACCTTGACCACTCCATCCAGACAAGCTACTACGAGCAGGATAATCATTAATAGTCCACAAAAGAGCCGCACGCATCGTGAATATGGTTTCAGTGTGTGCATCTCTCATTTGCACTCCATCAGTCCACAACGTTTTCAATTCATCCACCAAAGGCCTTAAAAAAACATCAATATCCTTTCCAGGAGATTTAGGTCTAGGAATTAGCAAAGTTAACATGAAAGAAGACTCTTTCATACATAACCAAGGCGGTGTATTGTATGTTGTCAACACCACCGGCCACATATTGTAAGTCTGACTCATGTTACCAAATGGATTAAAGCCATCTGCAGCCAAACCCAAACGAACGTTCCTGGGTTCCTTAGCAAAATTAGGATATCTGTTATCAAATTCTTGCCATGCCTTCCCATCAACCGGATGACGCATCATACCATCTGTTGAGCGTCCGGTATTATGCCATATCATATCTTTCGCAGTGAATCTAGAACTAAACCTTCGTCGAAGACGTGAAGTTAAAGGAAAGTAACGCAATACTTTTTGTGCTACTTTCTTTCCCTTTGTGTTTTTGTCAACCCATCTGCTCTCATTACAAACTGGACAATTTTGTATAAGAGAATTCTCTTTCCAGAATAGAGCGCAATCATTAATGCAAGCATGTATAGACTGATATCCTAAACCAATTTTTCTCAGTTTCTTCTTAGCTTCATAATCGGAGGCTGGAATCTTATTTTCTTTCGGGAATGCAACTCTTAAAAACTCTAAAAGTTGGTCAAAGGAACTATCAGTCCATTTATTAATAACTTTAATATGCATTAATTTTGCCAAAAAGTTTAGGGAAGACATCCAATTACAACTAGGGTATAGCTCGGTATTAAGTTCCTTAAATAATGCGTCAAACTCCATGTCTAAGCCATCTCCATGCTCATTTACATTTTCGTCATATGTATTATGCTCACCATTGACATCATCAAGTGCATCAAACATCTCATTATTTGTTAGTGGAGGATTATCTGCGTTCGTAGCCCACATTCTTTCAACCTTTGAAGCATTGGAATATTTCTCACCATGATGTACCCATGTTGTATATGACTGTAGAAAACCACGGTCATGTATGTGGGCATAAATTGTAGCCAAATTCTGGAGAGATCGTTTAGAATTTGCACAACTTTTACACGGGCAATACCCTTTACCTTCACCATTGACATGGTTCTTTGCAATCTCCATAAACTTCTTAAGACCGTTTAAAAAATCCGGAGATCTCCGGTTTCGTAATGTTATCCAACTTTTATCAACTTCCATGTTAGTTATCAACACATGAACCTAAACATGCATATCTAGATGAAATTTATAAACACATAAACATAAACATGCTTATAAAAAGTCAATGTTACAAAGGAAACATAAACAAGACATACAACATATCTAAACATATGCATACAAATGAAATTCATTCATCACATAAACCTAAACTTGCATATCTAGATGAAATTTATAAACACATAAACATAAACATACTTATCAAAAATCAATGTTACAAATGAAACATAAACAAGACATGCAACATATCTAAACATATGCATGCAAATGAATTGAAATTCATTCATCACATAAACCTAAACTTGCATATCTAGATGGAATTTATAAACGCATAAAAATAAACATACTTATCAAAAATCAATGTTACAAATGAAACATAAACAAGACATGCAACATATCTAAACATATGCATGCAAATGAATTGAAATTCATTCATCACATAAACCTAAACTTGCATATCTAGATGGAATTTATAAACGCATAAAAATAAACATACTTATCAAAAATCAATGTTACAAATGAAACATAAACAAGACATGCAACATATCTAAACATATGCATGCAAATGAATTGAAATTCATTCATCACATAAACCTAAACTTGCATATCTAGATGGAATTTATAAACGCATAAAAATAAACATACTTATCAAAAATCAATGTTACAAATGAAACATAAACAAGACATGCAACATATCTAAACATATGAAACATAAACAAGACTTACACACATACATTAATTCATATCTTAATTTAGCTCAAATCATTTAACTTAATGTTTTTTAACATACACACATAACATAAAAGTAAATAAACAACATACCCAAACAAATGTGTTTCATCAACAAAACTATAATAATATCCTATTATTAACACAAAACATTTCAAAACAATAAAAATACATAAACACATATTAAAATTGAAAATTCAACATACCTATGTCAAATAAGTTCCAAGAAAGCTTCAACTCGAAATCAACTTCATATCATCCCATACATTTGCAAAAAAAATATGAAAAAAAATAAGAAATCCCTTTATCTACATTAATACAAAAAAAAATACACAAAAAAATCATACCTACGAAAAAATGAGGAGGATCCAACAATCTTCAACAACCAAATCAAACCTACAATCATATAAATCCATAAATCTTTGCAACTTCATATCATCCCATACATTGCAAAAAAAAATATGAAAAAAAAAGAAATCCCTTTTATCTACGTTAATACAAAAAAAAATTACACAAAAAAATCATACCTACGAAAAAATGAGGAGCATCCAACAATCTTCAACAACCAAATCAAACCTACAACCATATAAATCCATAAATCTTTGCAAATCAATGAAAAAACAAAAAAAAATGATAGATTTAACAAAAAAACACATACCTATACAAATGACAAGATTTAAAACATCCCTTAGCCGTGAAATCGCCTCCAAACACCCTTAAAAATCGAAAATCGCCGTTTGGATTGATGAAGAAGAAGAAATGGGAAGAAATCTGCGAAAATGGAGTTCTGCGCGAATTTTTGTGTATATAAAACCTATAGCGACGACATGTCGTCGCTATAGGTCGACATAGAAACTGATGCGCGCATTAATTGCTCTGCGAAAAGTACTTTTGTCTTTATTCCAGCCTATAGCGACGACATGTCGTCGCTATAGTTAAATTAATTTTTTTTTATTTTTTAACCCTTAGAAATATGATAAAAAGAAATAACAAAAATAAAATAATTAATAAATGTCAGCTATAGCGACGACATTTCGTCGCTATAGAGTTTTCCCATAACCGCCAATTAATCAGTCAAACGCGCCCTTTTCACCTTCGGCTATAGCGACGACATGTCGTCGCTATAGCTTAAAAAACCTGAAAAAGTACTTTTAAGCTATAGCGACGACCTGTCGTCGCTATAGCCGAAGCTATAGGAACGACTTTTAGGCGTCGCTATAGCCTTTGCATCTTTAGCTGATTATTCTTGTAGTGTTCATATGATTAAATTATAAGTCATATTTTTTATATTTTTATTAGACATAAAACCAAGTTTTTCAAGTATTCCAAATAAGTCATCAAAAGTTTATTTATCTTTTTAAAGTTTCACAGCTATCACTAAGTGATCCAAACATATGTAATTTTTTTAAAATATTTAAATTCTTTTAAAATTAATCAAAGGCAAATTAATTATTAAGAACTCACACACCATGGAGGTGAAAATGGAGGATTAAATCAAACCTTTTCATCTGGGTCATTATTATACGTCACGACGTCGACGTTCGTTGGAGTGTAATGTAGGCACCATCAAGAGAAGAGAAGGTGGGGATCCAATCCGGGTCATCCCGAGTAAACCGGCTGCAGGGGTGGGATTTCGCATTGCATTTGTTTATTAACGTCCTTCTAGAGTTAGCTCAATGGTAAGGAGAGAGCACAGTGACCGAAAGGTCCTAGTTTCGAACCTTGTTTTGACCACTTTTCCATAGACATGGCAATGACGCTTGTCCCGGGCTACCACCCGGCTTCGTGTCCGAGCCAAAAGGGTTTTACGTGGCAAAGTTAAAGGTTCCTGCCCGGTTTTTCCCTAGAACAGTTGGTTGACGAGTTTTGACTCCGATTAACTTGGCCCAAATTGGAGGGTTGTGGTGAGCCCCCGTTGCGTTTGCGGCAATAGGAGGAGCCCCAATGCCGACGAAAAACACCTCTGGGTGTTAGAGGCGGGGTTTCATTCTCTGTCCTTGCACCTCTGAGTACAACGGTCATTTGACTGTTGCACCAACTGCTGTTCTAAAAAAAATTGTTTATTAACGAAAGAAGGCGAAGAATATGATGGTGGGGATGAAGATGGAGTATTTGCCGGAAGAACAGGGAGATGCCGTCGGTGGTTTCCGGTGGAGAAGATGAGGAAGAACAAGTCGCTGGTGGGCCGTACAAATTCGCCATTTCTGTTGAGCTCAAACATGCATCAAATGACAGACGGAGAGATGCGGTAAATAACAAAAAGCAAAATTTTCAAATGCAGGTTCTAAATTTTACAGAGGTGCATATTTTGCGTAAAAGCATTGACAGTTAATGCCTAATTGTGATATGAAAGTGGTTAATGGGAGATTATGTAGGCGAAATCTAAGTTGTGGGGGTGGGACAACCTCCTCGATCTTTCCGTCATTGCTCTTATTTTTTTTTTTTTATTAAATTACGGTTTTCACACGTGTATGTTTAAATATTTTAACTATTTCGAGCTAAAATATCATATTTCATCAATTCAGACTATGTGGTTTAGACAAATATTAGTTTTAGCCCTTCAAACTTAAGCATTATAAGTAAATACTTTGAGCCGAAATAGTTAAAACACTTAAACCATTGAGGCTAAAACTGTAATTTACTCGAATTTTTTTAGCTGATAAGGTAAAAAATTGTATCGGTATTGATTTCATTTGGTTTTAAAATTTTCTTTCTCTCACCCCTTCTTTAAAATGATTCAAGCTCACCATTTGCATTTTAAGTAGGGTGTGCATGTTTCAGTTCGGTGATTATATACTTGCTCTTTAATTATTGGTTTATGATTATCTACTTAATTTGTGCAAAATGGGGTTTGTAGTGTTATATATGTCAATGTGTGACTATACACATGTGCAATAACGGTCCTTGTGTTTATTTACGTGAGAGCGTGATTATACATGACCATCATTGCCCTCTCCTACATTATACGTGGCGCATTTCGGTATCTTTCTATGATTCGTATGCTTTTCCCCTTTGTACGTTAACTGTGTCCATGGGCAAAGCTTCATTGGGTCCGGGGGGGGGGGGGGGGGGTTGCCCCCTCTTTTTCTGTCCGTAGTGTTAACTTTTCGGTCGAAATGCTAACATGAAGGATCTTAATGACGTTTTTTGAACATAAAGGTTGAAACATGAAATACCAAATAAATGTAAGGAATGTTTATGTAATTTTCTCTAGTTGAAACTATATTTAGTTGGTATATACTATACACTAAAAAACCATACTGGTATTATGATATACATGTTAATTTTAGTTCAAATAATATCTTGACTAATTAGAATACCAAGTTTTAAAATTCACCGACCAATAACCTTAATAATTTTTTAAGTTAGCTAAACTTAAAAAAATAATAAAAAATTATTTTGGTCATTTTATCTTGGCTTCTTGTTTCTAAAACAAGAAGCTCATGTTAATTGCGTCTGGTTTTATAATTAATATTGAAAGCGATCTATGATTTATCTTCATTACCCTTTTTGGTAATATATCATTAAACCCTTTTAAATAGACAAAATATTGATTCAAATTTTGTGAACAACCATTTTAAAGGACTATGACTCGAAGTGATTAGATGATTCATGCATAAACTGGCAGCTCGTCATTATAACCATTATTTTCAAACCCAGACTAGCAGGTAGAACCAGGTTTGGCCATCTAGGCAGTCCAGTTATATATGCTTAGAACCGTTTGTGGACGAAATAGCTTATTCAAATGTAAAACCACCCGGTTGAACCGGTTTGTTAGCTATATAATATTAGGATTTTTCTAATTCTTCTATATAATGTTTAATTTGACGTCATATCCTGTTCTTTAAATCTGGATCGATTGCTGACTAGTAAAGAGAGACCGATTCGACGTCTGGTCCAGTTTTAAAAATTTTTCTTACAACTAGATTAATTATATTGTTATAATAAAAAAATAATATCAAAACTTACTTTTATAAAAAAATTATATATATGGCGCTGCTATAATCAAATTAAAATTTAATAAATATATCAATGTTTTCAAAACCGGACCGGACATCGAACCGGTCTTCTTACCGGTCAGAGGTCGGACCGGTCGAACCGGTCGGACCGGATTTAAGAACCGGATTATTTTATAAATATTTTATAAATATATACATATATAATATCAAAAAAAATTAAAAAATAAAATAAAAAAATTATCTTTTTTCAACAAAAAGTTATCTGTGCTAGTTCTAGAATCTCACGGGTAAACAAATTCCCTTTTTCTTGCCCCTCTCAGCGTCCCACATCGGTGCTCCAAATATATTTTAGAGGCTGGCATCCTCTATAAAAGAGGTTAAATGCTTCCACATTCATGCGTCTCAGAACCGTGGATACCGGTTAACGGTTAAACCGGTTTAGAGCAAAACCGCCCGGTTTGATACAAAGCGGTTAACAAGTCAATTTTAGACCGGATGTATTGCCGGTTCCCGGTTAAACCGGCCGGACCGCCTGGTCCGGTCCGGTTCTTAAAACACTGAAATATATTACAAAAGATAATTAAGAAAATAAAAAATTATTTGAGTTTAAACACGTTGATGGAACTATACACAAAAAATTCAACAATGGATGACTACAGTCAATATTGTTTGATTGGTTGCCAATTTGGTTCAACTATGGTTGATCTTGGTCTCCTAGATATAAATATCGATCAATATTGGTCAACAAAGGCTGATATTTATAATTGATAGTAAGAGAGGGTCAATACACCAATTACGTCTTTTCCTAGTAGTAAGATTGAGGTATGAGAGAAGTGACAGAAGACCCAGGTCATGGGTTCGATTCTTGATCCCACCCGATTTTACCGGCCTTCCACCGTCATGCCTTTGGGCGGGTGCTTGGGTCGGGTTTTCCCCGGGAATTGGTGGCTGGTGGGCTAGGGGTTCCATCCGTCTGGACTAGTGGCCAGCTTGGGCATCCTTTAGACATTGGGGGCCACGTACGGAGTACCCGGCAGTTGATTAGTTGGCCGTTCAAAGAAAAGAAAAGAGGGTCAACACGGGTTAAATGGTCTATCAAAACCCTATCTAACCTATTTAAAATCTTATATCAAACTCTCCGTTAATTCTTTGTAAACCTGACAATCTTGACACATACCAAGATAATTGTATAAATTTGAGTAAACAATTATTTTACTTAAATTGAAATATGTAGCATTATAAACTCATATAGACTCAAACTTATTTTGCTTAAAACTCATTCTAACATGCATCCATCATCGTGCACACTCGTTCTGATCCATTACCCAGTCGGCCCATTTTGCCAAGCATAATTCGTACCCTAATTCAATAAAACACATAGTAGTGAACTTTTATAAATTATGAGGCAAAATTTGAAGAACATGTTCAATTGAGAATGCGTTTGAATCCCATGACATGGCAATATCACATTTATTTAATCCAACGGTCTCACCGCATTGAATTCTTCAAATTTTGGCGTACAAAAGTTCACTGCTTCGTGTTTATTAATTGTCGTCCAAAATCCATATGTTTTATCATGAATCCGTTAACTTTACTATTTGCCATGTTGCTCATAATGCAATTGTGGTGTTTATCTCATTCTATGCCTCATTTTATATGTGTCTTTTGCTTTAATTCTTTGTGTTAGCAGCTTCTTTATCCATTAGCTTTTGCGTTGACAATTTTTTTTTTCTTTTTCCCTTTAGCTGTTTTTATCAATCTAATTAAATCTCTTTTTCCTATGTGTCAAGAGTTTATATCAATGTTTTCATAACCGGACCGGACGTTAAATCGGACGTCTTACTGATCTGACTGTATTCAAAAACCGGATGATATAATAAATATATAAAAAATTCTAAAGAAAATATATAATTATAAACACATTTAAATAAACATAATCATGTTAAAAAACACAAGGTTTGATTTTAACTAATGTTTCATTATTTTGATTTTAGTTAAAAAGTGAAATTCAGTCCAACTGGCCGGTCCAGTCCGGTTTTCAAAACAATGGTTTATATTCAGCATGAGATTTAAATCGTCAATCTTACAAGTCAATTCCATACACCATTTTTGGAGGTAGTTTTCAGTTATAGGTCTAATATGTATTGTGAATCGTTTAACCACTTTGACTCATGTTACTTGGTTTGATTTTGTTTGCTGACCTTTTTTCAAATTTGTTAAGGAGCTTTTGACAGGAAAAATATGTCACAAGAAAAACATGCACAAACACAAAGAGGAATCTTATTTTACCTTGTTATTAAAATAAAATTATTATTACAATAAGAGAGTAAAGTTTTTTTGAACAACATTTGATCTCAACGTGTGAACCACTGATTTCCAGGTCACGTTACCAAGACCACTGATTTGTCTCTTAGGTAAAGTTTGATTTTTTTTACGTGTCTCTTAGCAATGATTTTTAATAATTATTGGAAATTTGAATTATTTGAGTAATTATCAAATTTAATATGAATTAAAATTAAGACTATTCATATAACTTAATTAAATCAAGACTCTTCAAATTATATGTATTGATTATATGTATTATGTCAAGATTTTTGGAATCACCATCATTTAGTATAAATACAAGACAATTTGTGTCTTTTTTTTTGTTGAAAATGATAATACATACAATCTCACACAAACTTTGAA
The DNA here is from genome assembly GCA_009363875.1 of Mikania micrantha. Taxonomy (NCBI): domain Eukaryota; kingdom Viridiplantae; phylum Streptophyta; class Magnoliopsida; order Asterales; family Asteraceae; genus Mikania; species Mikania micrantha. The sequence goes on along the minus strand of CM018685.1, from coordinate 43,733,374 downwards.
GAATTTTCAACTTTGTCAACTCTTCAAGCTCTTGTTTAAGATATCTTTTTCAGGTGCTAGGTTAATCTTGACAGTACACAAACTGTTTCGGTTGGTGTACCCTGCGAGACAGACGCGTTCGTCTTGAAAAGATGCTCGAAATCTGTTTTAAGGGAAACGTATTGAATACGTGCCTCAACCACACTAATAAACACATCTAATTCATGTTGCAGTGAAGAATAAGTGGAAGACACAATAGATTGTAAACATCGTCAAAAGGCTTGATTAAAGACTCAATATGGATAATGCTCTAATCAAGGAAGCTATTTGTAGTATTCAACAAAGACATGGATCAAAACAAGTTTGTTATATAAATTAGTAATTTATATTCTTTTATTTTAGTCTTGTAACCGGTAATATACTAGATTATTTTTTACTAATAACGAGAAAATCGTTATTATTTATATTTGATTATTGTTTTATAATAAAAACGTGAACCCATTTCCTACAATAATTACATAATTAAATTATGAAAAATAAAAATCATTTTATTCTATTCTATACATCTTAATTTGGAATGACGGTGTCGTCGCGTCTACCATTCATTCGTTGGTTCCTCTTTTTAATTTGTTTTTTTTTGCAAAATTTGTTGGTGGTTAAAAGATATTTGTTTCGAGACAAAAACATGTATGTGGGATTCTTGCCCTCACCTTTTGTTTTCCTCTTGCATTTTTGGATTTCACACTTATTTTTACATATTTTTTACTGGATAACTAAGTCTTTTTGAATTAAATTAAACTAGGTTGAATAGCTGAGTTGGTTAGGCGGGTTTTTCCATTTCGAGGGAATCATATATAGTTCGAATCCAGCCCCTTGCTTTGATATTTTTGTCTTGCAATTTCCATTTTTTGCCCCTTAATTGTATAAAAAACATCATTCTAAAACCTCATATTTTGAAAGTTATATTTCATCTCTCGTTGTGCATACAGTCTCTGTTTTTTTTTTTCAACTAAATCTTATCTACAAATTTTGAAAGGAGGCGGTTAATGTATATAGGGAAAAACCGTGTAAAGCGTAGAAAGAAACTAGAATGTGTCACGCGTCAACTAAGTAAGGATATTATCATCCATCTAAAATTACGTGAAACTAATAATTTTAAATTTTCAACACTCCCGCAGTGATATGAGGATATTGGTATAAGTTTTAGTAAAAATCAGGTCAATTTACATTTCAATATTGACTTTACATTTCCTAAATTTTTTTTAAAAAAAACTTTATAAAGTGTTAATCGAACCACGTCGAGTTTTGAAATTTTCGGATATACACTTTTTGTTTCTTAATTTTCCACCTTTGATTTCGTTGTGGCACTTTCACTCATCAATTTTTAAAAACTTTGTAAAATGTCATTTTGACCCCTACTAGTATAAATTTGACCACTAACATGCTGGTATAAATTTGAATTGATTCACTTTTTTATGTAAAATTTTTTCAGAAATGACTCAGGTAAAATCAAATATGTTTTCGTGTTTATTTTATGTACGTTTTTAGTTGTCCTAAATTTCAATGTAAAATTTATTTAGAAATAAGTTGAGTCAAATAAAATACATTTTATTCGATATTATAAGTTCGAGGTGCCGCCGCAACGCGCGACAGGTTAAAATTACTAGTTCTAATAATTTATTAAAAAACTATATTAAAAAATAATTTACTAACTCTTAAATTTTCATTATTTGTTATATATAATTGGTAAATATTTATTAATTCCTATTTTACAATGTCTATAAATATTTGTTATTTCTTATTTTACCATTGATGAATAATCTCATGTATCATGTAAATTTTTATATATAGACACTATTATTATCTATATATACAAAACTAAATTATGAATAGTAAATATCGCGAGATATTGATTTCTCGCGATAAATTCATTTTTCGCACGATATATTCATTTTTTCGCCAGATAAATTCATTTTCGCACGAGATATTCATTTTTTCTCAAGATAAATTCATTTTTCGTGTTCATTTACTCTCGAGATATTCGTTTTTTTCGCAAGAACTTCATTTTTTTTTCGCACGATATATTCATTTTTTCGCACGATATATTCATTTTTTCGCTAGATAAATTCATTTTCGCACGAGATATTCACTTTTCCGCGAGATAAATTCATTTCTCGTGTTCATTTTCCCACGAGATATTCGTTTTTTTCGAAAGAACTTCGTTTTTTCGCACGATATATTCATTTTTTCGGGAGAGAAATTCATTTTTTTTTGCGAGATAAATTCATTTTTCGTGTTCATTTTCTCACGAGATATTCGTTTTTTTCGCAAGATAAATTCATTTTTCCGTGAGAAATTCATTTTTTTCTTTATTTTTTCGTGAGAAATTCATTTTTCGTGAAAAAATCTTTTAGATAAACCATTACAATTTTGCGAGAAATTCATTTTTCACGAGATTTTCATTTTTTCGCTAGATAAATTCATTTTCCCTGTTCATTTTCTCACGAGATATTCATTTTTTCGTAAGATAAATTCATTTTCTGTGATAAATTCATTTTTTTCTTTATTTTTCATGAGAAATTCATTTTTTTTAAATTCTTTTAGATAACCCATTACAATTTCTCATAACACGAGAGTTTGAGATGTTTTTCCAAAGGTTCTATTTAGTTTTGTTTTTCTTTTGTTTTACTTCTTGGCTCATAATAGGTTTGTTTATAGTCACGACTCTTTATCCGTTGATGGTTTTTTTGCTTTTGAGTTCGTTCCCGAGTCAAAACGAATGTGTTAAATTTGCGCGGCAACGCGCGCCAAGCACCATCTAGTTTATTATATGTTAAATTTGTTTAATTCGTCTCATGAGTTTCTAGCAATATAACTAAAAATGAAATAAGTTGATATAGGGGTGTGCTTGGTTCGGTTTTTGGCAAAAAACGAAACAGAAATCGATATAGTCGGTTTTTAATTATTACGAATCATTCGTTTTTCGCTTTTTCGCTTTTCGGTTTTTTTTGTCAGTTTCGGTTTGGTTTTCGTTTCTTTTTTTTTTATTTTTGTTTTTGTTGTTTGGGTCAATTACATATATCCCCTTGTTAAAACCATTTATTACATATTTACCCAATCATAAAACTAAATTACATAGTTCCCCTTTCTAAACCAAATATATTACATATTTATCCATTTCATTAAAAAACAAATTATGTATTTCCTATTTTACCCTTAATAAACTAACTAAAAACAATTTACATATTTCTCCTTACTAAGAGGCAATTTTAGAACATGTGGATATTTATAATTTTAGTTTAACATTAGGATACATGTAATTTTGATGTTTAATAAGGGGATATATGATATTATCCCTTGTTTTTTTTTGTTATGTTTCACACCCAATATTGAAAATACAAAAATGTTTAACAATAAATAATTCATAAATTAATTGATAGAACACCAACTATATATATAAAAAATTTTAAACAAGATTAAAAATCGGTTCGGTTTGGTTTTTTCGGTTTTTAAAATATGAAAAACTGAAACTGAACCGAAAAATTCGGTTTTCGTTCTTTTTTCTGTTCGGTTTTTCAGGTTCGGTTTTTTCGGTTAATTCGGTTCCGGGTTGGGTTTTTCGGTTTTTTACTCACCCTAAATTGAAATATTCCTTATAAGTCCATATAGATCTATTTACTTATAGAAAAAATGCTCAATTTTTTTTTAGTTTAGCAAACTTAAAAATGATCTGACGGTTATTAGTTAGTGAGTTTTAAAACTTGTATTTCTTCCATTATCTATAAGACTATAATATTGTATGTATCAAGAATCATTTAATTTAGCGACATTGCTATTGACAACAGAAAAATTTGTTATTCGTCTCTCAAACACTTAAAAATTAAAATTATAAAACGAAAAGTCAAGCTATTATTTGGTCTAAAATTAACAAGTAAATCACCAAACCGATATTAATTTAAAAAAAAACATCAAATTGCTAAGATATATACCAACTATATATGATTTCCACTATGGTTGGCCAAGTCAAGTCAACACTTACAATGAAAGCTCAAGTCCTACCAACCTAAGCACCTTCCACGAGCCCACTCAGAGGCTCACCCTCAACCCCTCTATATATATTCACTACACTTCCCCAATCATTTCATTTCAGGTTCACTTCTACATCTAATCGCACCAAATTCAATCAGTAAGTTCATCAGCATCAATGGCAGCAGTTAATGGAGAAACTCAACCTGCAAAACACCAAGAAGTTGGCCACAAAAGCCTCCTTCAAAGTGATGCACTTTACCAATACATTCTTGAAACCAGTGTTTACCCAAGAGAACCACAAGCCATGAAAGAGTTACGTGAAGTCACAGCTAAACACCCTTGGTATGTGACTAACACGTTATGAAACATATATGAGTATTAACGCAAAAAAATATATATAATGGTCATCATAAACTTATATATGATTGCATTTTGTTTTCTAATATATTACTTGTAATACTGAATGCAGGAATCTTATGACTACATCTGCGGATGAAGGACAATTTTTGAACCTGCTTCTTAAACTTATAAATGCCAAGAATACAATGGAGATTGGTGTGTACACAGGTTATTCCCTTCTTTCAACGGCTCTTGCTCTCCCAGAAGATGGAAAGATATTGGCTTTGGATATAAACCGTGAAAATTATGAAATTGGTCTTCCAATAATCGAGAAAGCCGGTGTTGCTCACAAGATTGACTTTAGAGAAGGACCTGCTCTTCTGCTCCTTGACAAGATGGTTGAAGATGTAAAATGCCATGGATCTTTTGATTTTATCTTTGTGGATGCTGATAAAGACAACTACCTTAATTATCATCAAAGGTTAATCGATCTTGTCAAAATTGGGGGAGTGATTGGCTACGATAACACCCTTTGGAATGGGTCTTTGGTGGCACCACCAGATGCACCGCTTAGAAAGTATGTTAGGTATTATAGAGATTTCGTGTTAGAGCTTAATAAAGCTTTGGCTGTTGACCCGAGAGTTGAGATTTGTCAGCTTCCAGTGGGTGATGGAATCACTTTATGTCGCCGAATAAGTTAATTACAGGTCGGGTACCAACTACAACATGCATATTTAGTTTCAACATTCATCATGCGAATATTTTCTTCGTTGTTTGATATTTTCAAAAATTTTAACACATGTTCAGTTATATGTATTCATTGTTGGATGACCTTTCAATGTTGTTTATTCAATCATGTTATCCCAATATTATATATTTAATTATTATTTTGAACAACTGTTAACAAATATTTTACGATGAATTAAATTTCATTACACGAAAAAAAAGCTAGGGTTGTGTTTCCTTGCTATTTCATTTTTAAATAGAGTTACTTGTGAAATATATTAGTAGTTAAACTAAATAAGTATTATTATGCACTGTTGTAAAAGTCGGCCTCTAAGGCCGAGTACTCTCCTTGCTATTTCAATACGAAGAAGACGCTCCAAAGATCCAGCGAAGGAAAAATAATAAAAGAAGGGTTTCGTCAAAATCTCGGGTCAGACATGAACTTTCATTTTTTACAAGGGTTTTGTTGTTTTCTGTTTATAATGTAAAAGGAACTAAAATTAAAAAAAAAAAACATTTTTGTTAAGGAAAACTCTTATTTGCTAAAATTTAAATTGAATTCGGTTGCTCAAAATAACACTACAAAATCTTGAAATAAAATCTATTTTTTCTTTTCTTTTGGAAAAGAAACGAAAACAAAGTTTCTAAAAGGATTTTTTATACTTTAAAATAAATTCACAAAACCCAATTTTAAATAAAAAGGTTTGTAAAAAAAATTAATTAAATTACATGTTTTTAAAAGAAAATAGAATAACAAAGTTAAGTCGATCAAAGGTTACTTAACAAAGAGAAGAGAAGAATAGGAGGTTCACATTATTTCGATCAAGGAGTAAATTAATCAACAACATTTTGCAGGTTTGATTAAATCCTTAAGTGACCGAAAAACCGGGCTATTCTTTCGCAAGAATCAAAAGGTAAGAAATTCGATCAAGGAATAAATTGATTAAACAGCAGTTTGGCGGGGTTTGATCAAATCCAAGCGACCGAAAAACCGGGTTGTTCTTGCAAAGTTTTCACAGACAAGGATTAGGAGGAATATAAATTGAAACAATATAGGAAAAAAGAAGAAACAAGCAATGTATGAAAAAACACCCAAGAACACTAAAAATATAACAATTAAAGAAGGAGGAACTGCAATGACATTTCAATGTCCGATTCTCAATTCTACAAATTATACAATTTGGGCCATCAAAATTAAAGCAATCTTTAATGTTCATGGGATATGGGAGGCACTTGAACCAAAAGGAGAAGTCGATGAAAATAAAAATTCAATGGCTATCGCATATCTTTTTCAAGCAATGCCTGAAGAACTTGTTCTTCAAGTTTCGCAACACACAAATGCTAAAGATATTTGGGAAGATTTAAAGGCACCATTTGTGGGCGCGGACAGAGTCAAAGAAGCAAGATTACAAACACTTGAATCTTAATTTGAAGCGTTAAAGATGAAAGACTCTGAATCTTTTGATGATTTTATTGGAAAAATTAGTCAAATTGTTTCAAAATCCAACAATCTTGGATCCACTATTGATAACAAAAGATTGGTTCGGAAACTAGTAGGATCCGTACCAGAAAAATACATTCAAATTGTTGCTTCGATTGAACAATTTGCGGATCTTAATACTATGCAATTTCAAGAAGCCATCAGGAGATTAAAGGCCTACGAAGAACGCATCAAGAAGCCAAACAAGGAGGAGGATACACATGATAAACTTCTGTTCACAAAAGAAGATGCAAAGGAGAAAAATAAAGAACGTAAATATGAGCGTTGTGGTCATGGGAGTTCAAACCTACAAAACTTTGGACGTGGCCGTGGGAGAGGTCGGTGGTCCGGGAAAAGTAAGGTTGGTGAACGAATCGACAAGAGCCACGCACGATTCCGAAATGGAAGAAAAAGGAAGAAGTTAATCTATCCCAATATGAGGACAATGAACCAATATTACTATGAAGACAATTGGGTCATGAACAAAGATTGAAGATCTTCCTTACACTATATTTAGTTTAAGGGGGAGTATTAGTACTTAAACTAAATAAGTATTATTATGTCAAACTATACTTAATTATATGTAAATACGTGTGGGTCGTTGGATGTTTCTCATGTGTCAAAAGGTAGTTAAATTACCCACTAATAACTGTCATAACAGTGGGTATAAATACCTATGTAATCAACATTTGTATGTAATGAAAATATAGATGTTTATGTAATTTCTCTGCAATTGGTGTGTGTTGTTCATCCATTCCACCCAACAAAATAACATGCAACACTTGGTATAAGTGAAAAGAGTCGTGGTGGCCTTGAGCTGTGGTCAAGAGGCAGAAGCTAGAACCGGTTTGGTCTGCATCTTGTGGTAAAGGTTTAGGATAAGCCAAAAGAGTCATTGTAAGCTTGAGCTCCAATTAAGAAGGATGTTCAGTATTACATAATGAATAATAGAATTAATAGGTTTATGACAAACGCTCAGTAGACTTCATATATAGATTCAATGAAACATATAGTAGTGAACTTTTATAAATTATAAGCCAAAATTTGAAGAACACATTCAAGTGAGACCACATTTAAGTCTCATGACTTGGTAGTATTACATTTATTTTATCAAGTGTGATATCATTGTCAAGAATTCTTGAAATTTTGACTTACAAAATTTAACTCTTTGTTGTTTCATTAAATTCGTGATCGAAATCCATTGATTTGGACCAACGGGTGTGCCCCTTGAGTGGGCGTGGAAGGGTGTAAAGACTAATAAAGGCTGATGCTTACCAAACTTCTCATCTGTCTAAGTACTGGACTCTACAAAGATTAACAGCCTTCGGAAGGAAGGAGTTACTCTTCGAAAGCAGCGTTGCTTCTGAAGGATAACTCACTACTGCCGAAGGCTGTACAAGACAACTGCTTCGGAAGACAAACACTTAGAAGATTTAAAGCTTCAGAGCTTCCGAAGACTTGAAGCTTCTGAAGAATAAAAGCTTCCGAAGACACTCCTCAGCATCCTTCTTGTACAAAGACTTCCGATGTTGATTCTACTGACAAAGACTGTAGCTGATTACCTTTATGGTACCAAAGGTGCTGACAACAAACATGTTGGTCTGATTAAAACAAAGATAACATACCGAGAGTCAGACAGAACACCTTACTTCTACTCAGCAGCATTAAATGCAAAAGATTGCTTGAATCATTTGAAGATCAAAACATTAAATGTCTTTTGTATTTAGCTAGTCTTTTTTAAAGTCAATGTCTATAAGTGTAATCATTGTAATTAAGTGTCTTAGCCTGTTAAGACACTTTAGATACTAGAATAAGTTTTCTCTTGTTTTATTGTCTAGCATACCCAACATGTATTCCTAAGAGTATACTGTTGTAGCATTGGCTATATAACCTCTCATTGTAACTTGTATAAGTGTGCTTGCTTGTTGTAACACTTGCATACTTTGAGAGAAATATATCTTTGAGCTTGAAAATTATTCTTGTGTTTCTTACTTGTGTTTGAAGATTATTTGTTTATCTTTGAGTGTTTGTGAGATCCTTTTAACAAAGATTCCGCATCTGTTAGATTGTAAGAAAGAAATACTTGTGAAGAGTTGTTTGAAGTTAACAACCCGATCCAACAAAGGGGCGTGGCACACCGCCCCCGGGTGGGCGTGAGTGGCCGTGGCTAGCAGGGCGTGAGTGGGGCAACAGTCGAGACACCTGTTGGGCCCCAAAATGTGACCGTTACACCTTTAAAAAAATTAATTTTTTTTAAAAAAAAAACCTATATATACAACCATCACACACTATTTTTTTTCTTCATATCACACACTCTTTAATCTTCACATCACACAAAAAAAATCAAACAAAAAATTAGTATTTTTTACAAAAATGCAGTTTTTAGGGGAAGATGACGATTTTAGCGAAGGCGAAGATTTTTTAATCGAAGCCGCACAGCTTACTCTCGACATCGTTAGACAACAAGTTGAAAGATATGTTCTAACTAGAAGAGCATGAATTAATCAAGATCATCTTGGAGCTCACGCATGTCTTGTTGAAGATTATTTTTCAGAAAATCCGAAGTACCCTGAACATTTATTTCGGCGTCGCTTTCGTATGAGTTGGAGTCTTTTTTCACGAGTGTGTGATGATTTGGAACAAAACTATGATTTTTTTTTCAACAAAGGTGTGACGGAATAGGTAAGATCGGGTTTTCCGGTCTTCAGAAATGTACTTCTACAATACGCCAATTAGCCTACGGCACTAGCAGTGATTCGCTTGATTAGTATTTACAGATGTCTGAGAGAATAGGGCGGAATGCATTAACAAATTTTGTAAAGGCGTAATTAGATTGTATGCGAAGAAATACTTGAGGAAACCAAATTCCCATGACGTCCAGCAAATTTACACGTTTCATGAAGAGGTTCATGGTTTCCCCGGTATGTTAGGTAGTCTCGACTGCACCCATTGGGAATGAGACAATTGCCCAACACCATGGCGAGGTCAATTCCAACGAGGCGACCATCCAAGACCAAGTTTTATGCTAGAAGTTGTTGCATCGCAAGATCTTTGGATATGGCATGCCTTCTTTGGTGCATCAGGATCGAACAATGATATAAATGTTGTAGATCAGTCGTCGATCTACAACGATCTTATTGAAGGCATGGCACCCGGTCAGCAGTTTATTTGCAACGACACAACATACAAATACGGGTATAATCTAGTCGATGGTATTTATCCACAATGGGCTACTTTCGTGAAATCGTTTACAACACGACAAACTGAAGATGATAGACGTCTGTATTTCCAGAATCGTCAAGAGGGGGTAAGAAAGGATATTGAACGAGCATTCGGCGTTCTAAAACAGAAGTGACACATGATTCAATAACCTGCAAGAGCTTGGAAGCCAAGTCGGATCCGAAACGCGTTATACGCATGTGTGATACTACACAACATGATAATCGAAGATCACGGTCGAGCCATATGTGAATTTTATGAAGAAGACGATCCGAATTTGTTGGAGCATGTGGAGATTAGCGACGAGGAAAAACAAGCAAACCGTCGAATGCTTCGTAACGAGGATACACATGCGAACCTCAAAGCCGATTTGTGTAACATCACTGTATTTCAGGTTGTCCGTACATCCGTACGAATTCACTGTTACGACCTGATGTAATAATTATTAATGATGATGCATTATTTGATTATTATCACTGTTATTGGTATACATATTGAGAACCTATTATTATACGCGTAAACCATGGGAAGTTTAGTTGTAACTCAATTAGACAGAACCAGAGAGTTTATTGCAATTACCTTTATGATGATTATGGATTCTGGTATGGAATGGAAAGGAATTAGGAGTTGGTTGTTGTTTGATTGCTAAACATAGCCAAGGGCACATGGTCATGGTTTATCGAAATAGCGGTGGGACGGTGGCTGGGGCGTTTGCGACTGACCCCTACATATGCCCTATACATATGCATATTTCGGTCTATCATGGATGTGTCAGTGATATGGTTTAGCGGGTTTTGGATTGGGATTTATAATATTAAAGTTAATAAAATAATTGGAATTGATTACGCGATGGTGAGGTTACGAACACAATTTAAACACGAATATTAATTCTGAAATATTAACTTAATAAATGTATTCGCGTGGGTGACGATTCACACGAATATAATTATTAGGAATAATATTCTGAAACGATATTCCATAAATAGTAAATCGAATCGAAATACGGTACGAGCGTTGGATTCGCAAAGGTGACGATTTTTACGAATACGTACGTAAGTAACGCGTTTCGACGAGATAATAAAATAATAATTAATGATATTAAATTAATAAATAGAAATTAAAAACGTTTATTAGGAATCACCACCTAAAACAAATACGAGTAAAACGTTTTATTTAAGTAATTAATTTAACGAAAGCAAACGAGCCATTTCATGTAAACGAACTTGTTTAAAATCATTTTTATTGAAAAGAAACATATTTATTTACATGTTATATATTTTAATTGTGTTACGAATAAAAACCGAACATTTGATTTTTCTTTTATCGCGATAAAAACGAGACCGAACACGCGGGGAGATCCCGGGCTATAAAAGCCCACTCTTTCTTCTTCCTTCTCATTTTGCAAGGTTTCCTTCTCTCTCTAAACACCAAAAACGTCCACATTCTCTCTCTCTAAACACCAAAAACGTCCACATTCTCTCTCTCTAACTTCTCTCTAGTTTTCCTCGATCGTTTCTTTACGAAATCACAAGATCTGGGTGTCCAGACGACCGGGTAATCGAAGAGAACAAGATTCCACGAAGAAATCCAGAGTTTGATCGGCATTCGGAGGTAAATCTGAGCTTTTACTTTCGAAATAGTTGTATGACACCACCGATGTAAGTAATGGTTGTTGTAATTTATGTATACACTTAAAAACCCTTAAATAAACTCACTTAAACAACATAGAACCTTGCGGATTAGTCACGAGCAGGTGTAGAACTCGATGAAGATGATGGAAGGTTGCTGAAAACATGGAGGTTGCAGGTCACGAACCTGTGGTTCACGCACAGGTCCCAGCCGAACCCTGCCACGTGAGGGCCGAACCTTCCTGGGCTCACGAACCCTCGTGGGCGGGAAACCATAAGGGCCGAACCTTGGGGCTTAGGGCGAACCTTATGAGTCAGCCGAAGCTTTCCTTGGCCACGAACCTTCCACTTAAAAGGGGCCTGCATAAATTCCACGAACCTCTTATGGGACGAACCTAGGCCTTGCGAGCTGACCTAGCCGAACCCAGCTAGACTTGGGCCGAACCTCTTAGTCAGCCGAAGCTTCTCTCTTGGATGAACCTATGCCCAGCTCTACGAACCTTCATATTGGCCGAACCTATGGGTGAGCTACGAACCGAGGGATGGCCGAACCCATTTGGGTGGCCGAACCATTAGCTAGTCGAACCTTTGGACTCACGAACCTCTTGAGCTGGTGTCGGCCAAGCCTTAGCACTATGCTACCGAACCTGAGCACCTTGATTTGGGCGAACCTTAGCTCTCATCCGGACACTAGGCAGCGAACCTAAGGGCTGTTTATGCTGGAACCAAAGTAGTGAACCTAGGGACTTAGAACCATAACCAGGGAGGGGGGCCGAACCTAGGACTACTTCACTTGGGGAGGGCAGCGAACCTGGTCTTTGGGGCCAACGAACCAAAGAGTTCGAACTAGGTTTAATGGGAACCAAGGATTATGGGGAAATATGTAAAAGTCACGCATGCATGAAAGATGATGCTAACCACTATCTTTTCTCTCTCTAAAAATATAATATTTATGCTATGGATTGATAAACATTGAGTAGTTTTGCAGGAATAATCTAAGTATGAATTCTTAGACACTATTATATCTTAACAAACTATAAGAGTATGGGTTGGCTTACATAGTCATGCATGCATGCACATTAAGGGTTATTATGTGGGTGTAAAGTTATCACCCTTACATTAGGTGTAACTTTCATACCTTTATACAGGCCCTTATAAATAGACTTAGTGAATTACTTTATGCCACACTGATCTGTCATAACGAAGATAGAAAACCTTAATTGATTATAGCTCTAATAAGGTAATAAACCTGAGTATATTGTGTGTCCAACAAATTAAATACACATGAGTGAGAAGAAATTAATTACGACTAGACACAAATACTTATGAATACAAAACACACTATAATTACATATTGTTGAGTTGATCTTGAGTTCACATACGCGAGCGCGCATACTACAAAAACACTGAATCTAAGGACTTAGGTGAGTTCTCGTAACCTCCTTTTTAAACTGTTTTGTTTTAAAACTCGGAGGTGAAACATGTATACCAATTCTAAATATTATTTGATAACACATGGATGATACCTGGTTATCAATATGATATTCATATTATGGGATTATCATTATTATGGATTATCAATGATTATTATATATCCGTGTGACATTGTCATTGACTCCGGTCGATAACAATGATTACATGTATTGCCACTTGGATTATCACAACTCCATGAATCATTGTCTTTGACTTCGGTCAGTTACATTGGTTTCATGTATTGTCACGTGGGTTGCTTCCACTCCATGGATCATGTCTTTAACTTATGTTAATTACATAAATTCCATGTATTGTCACATATACTCTTTGAGAATATTGATGTTTGAGACGTGTTGAATGGTTATGTGGTTGATTATCTATTATTGTCTATGATTATCTATGATTAAATTGGTTATGTGATAATGTGTTGATTTATGTGTTTGGATGTTGGCTGGGATGTTGTGTTGGATATTCTCACAGGTACTTATGTGGATTTTCTCAAGAAAGTATAAACTCTAAAAACCATTTTGTAAAATATTTTTATATATAAAATTTTATAATCATTTTGTAAAACCTTTTTAAATATAAAAACTTATGATTACTCACTAACTACTTCGTAGTTAGTACTTGATTTTCTACATGTTTCAGGTAATGAAGCTATTGAGGAAGATGAACTCACACTTTTGGACATCATCATATAGGATCTTAGACTTAGCTGATTAACTGAAATTCTGGCGATTAGAATTTAGTTAGATAGCTAAATTCTCTTTTGTAATTGATGTAACTAATTCATGATAGACATGATTTTTGTGTAATTAATTTGGTTGATTAAATGATATGTGATGATTTAAATTAGATGCCCACGAGCTTATGAACAATCTACACATCCCTCGTGGCATCCCGACGTTTCCGCCATCGGTCGGGGTGTTACAATTTGATTGAACATTTATGGAAAAAATCGTAAAGTTTAATTTGTAATTTTTCTTTATTAATTTGTAATTTTTTTTAATTTGTAATTTTTTTTATTAATTTGTAATTTTCATTTATGATTTTATGTAATTTTTTTAATTTAACATTAATTATATATACTTTTTAATTTAAAAATGAATGATGACGTTGAGTGAATGGACAAAGAGACATTTCCACCAAAATGGTGGGGTGAGTGGTTGTGGAGGGTGCCTACGTGGCACTTAAGTGGTGCATAGGTGGAGTGAGTGAACCATGGGGCATACCCCATGGTCTTACTTTTAATGTATACATAATTCTACAATTCATTATGTTGTTATTAGTTGGTGAGTTGTATTTCTTGTTTTCTTCCATTATCTATAAGATCGACTATAATATACCTATACTAATAAAGAAATGTTTTTAGTGCCACATTTTTTATAGCTTCTTAAACTTCATTTATCGCCTCTCTCTTATATTAAATATACTTTTAATACATTTTTAAAATAAAAAAGGTTTTTTTTATAATATATTAATATAAAATACACACTTTTTAAAAAAATTATTATAAATTATAAAATTTTCAATTACTTGAAACATAATGTTTAAAGAAAAACAAACTATATAAAAAAGTTACTTTTAAAGAAATAATATTATTATTTTAATACTTAAAATATTAAATCATGCGAAATTGTAATCGTATCTTATATTAAAAAACATCTTATATTTTCTAAATTTTCATTGATAATTATTCGTTATGTTTCTTTATTTAATCTGTGTAATACACGAGATACCAAGAATCCTTTGATTTAGAGACAAGAGACAAATTTGTCTTTCAAACGTTTAAAATAATAATACGAATAGTCAAGCTATTATTTGGTCTAAAATCATCAAGTAAATTACCAAAACGATATTAATTATAAAAATAAAAAATCCACTAGCTAGGCAATATACCAACTACATATATTTTCCACTATGGTTGGCCAAGTCAAGTCAACACCTGCAATGAAAGCTCAAGCCCTACCAACCGAAGCACCTTCCACGAGCCCATTCAGGCTCACCCTCAATCCCTATATATATTAACTACACTTCTACTTTCATTTCATTCCAGGTTCAATTCTAATAGCATCAAATTCAATTAGTAAGTTTATTAGCATCAATGGCAGCAGTTAATGGAGAAACTCAACCAGCAAAACACCAAGAAGTTGGCCACAAAAGCCTCCTTCAAAGTGATGCACTTTATCAATACATTCTTGAAACCAGTGTTTACCCAAGAGAACCACAAGCCATGAAAGAGCTACGTGAGGTCACTGCTAAACATCCTTGGTAAGTGACTAACATGTTATGAAACATATGAGTATTGATGCAAAAAAAATATATAATGGTCATCATAAACTTATGTATGCTTGCATTTTGTTTTCTAATATATTACTTGCAATACTGAATGTGCAGGAATCTTATGACTACATCTGCGGATGAAGGACAATTTTTGAACCTACTTCTTAAACTTATAAATGCCAAGAATACAATGGAGATTGGTGTGTACACAGGTTATTCCCTTCTTTCAACGGCTCTTGCTCTCCCAGAAGATGGAAAGATATTGGCTTTGGATATAAACCGTGAAAATTATGAAATTGGTCTACCAATAATCAAGAAAGCCGGTGTTGCTCACAAAATTGACTTTAGAGAAGGTCCTGCTCTTCCACTCCTTGACCAAATGGTTGAAGATGTAAAATGCCATGGGTCTTTTGATTTTATCTTTGTGGATGCTGATAAAGACAACTACCTTAATTATCATCAAAGGTTAATCGATCTTGTCAAAATTGGGGGAGTGATTGGCTACGATAACACCCTATGGAACGGGTCTTTGGTGGCACCACCAGATGCACCACTTAGAAAGTATGTTAGGTATTATAGAGATTTTGTGTTGGAGCTCAACAAAGCCTTGGCTGTTGACTCGAGAGTTGAGATTTGTCAGCTTCCAGTAGGTGATGGAATCACTTTATGCCGTCGTTTAAGCTAATTACAAACCGCGTACCAATTGTAACATTCATATTTAATTATTTTCAAGATTTATCATAAGTATTTTCTTCTTTGTTTGAAATATTTAAAAAATTTAACACACGTTCAATTCTCTATTTATCGTTTGATGGTCTGCAATGTTATTTATTCAAATATGGTAGTATATATGGTACCCAATGTTATATATAGTAATAAAAAGAAAAAAATTAAGAGACAGATTTTATGTATAATTGTTACAAATTTTTGTGCTTATATCTTACTCATTTCAATTTTCACTCTTTGTAGTCACACTCTCTTCTCTGAAGATCGATAAACATAGCCCCATAACTCTTCTTGCCACCTCTACCAAACGACCAATCCATGAGTGTCAACGACAACCTCCACCAACCCCTACCTTCCTCCAACTATTTGAGTTGACTCAAAGTGACATTAAACATAGGCGTTCAGTCTCGCAACATGGAATTGTTAAGTCTTCTATTCATTTACTTGGAAGTACTTTTTAAAATTTAACCCAGATTTGCAACAAGTATATATTTTTCAGTATTTATGTCTACAATACAATATACATATACTAATTCAACGAAATGAGTTTGTTGAAATTGGTTTAAGGATAATTTGTAATCAACTGTATCTTTATTAAAGTAGCATTTTTAAGGAAATAGTACGTTTTGTGCAGTTGTTTGAATCAGGTGTAGCGGCCAATGTGTCGAGTGACTGTTTTTGGATTGGCAACTATTGATAGGCTTCATTTTCGATTGCTTACTCTAAAATTTAGTGTTATTGTGCTTCATTACCATTGGGATAACATTAGAGTGGACCTTAAAAAGCATTGATGTATTCACAAATTTTGTTGTACCTTCCTCATGGGTTGTACTAAAAAAGTTTATAAATATAAAAATTATTAAAAGGTAATCATGCAATCAACTATTGAAAATGATGTGTACTGATTTGTTTAGTTTTAAAACCTCAACTGATAATGAGTGAACAAAAGCAAACATAAAACTTAAGTAAAGTTGTAGTTTCTATCAAGTTTTGTAACATCGTCATTACTATAGCATCGATACGAGGGGAAAATATGTTTTACACACACCCACCTAACTCAATGTTAGCCAAGGAATAATCAAACATAACTAAGACCCAATAATTGACAACTAGAACCAACTCTAGAACACATATACAAGATATGATATACTAGAGAAGCATTCCTCAATTTACAATGACATTACTTATGTATGATTCCGGTTGACGTTTTGATGTAATTCAATCTAAATATCAAGCGTTACTTTCTTATGATTTTTGAAATGTTAGATGGTCTTAGTTTTTAATATTAAACTTTGATATAGTATCATTTATAAAAAAAAAATCAACTTATGGCATGCTGGAAAGCGGATGTCATGCCCACTAATACATTTATTTTTTATCATTTTCATCTAGTGTTAACAAATATTGTAAGATGAATAAAATTTCATTGCACAAAAGAAAACAAAGAACTATGTTTCCTTGTTATTTCATTTCTATATAGAGTTATTTATGAAATAACATGAAACACATGTCGGAAAGCAACACTTAGGATAAGTCAAAAGGGTCCGGCTTTTAAAGGTGTACAATTGTTCACTCTTTTTTTTTTTTGAACGACAAGTTTAATTGTTAACTTAGTAACCAAACATAAACCGAATGAGAGGATGAAGTAGGGTTTGAGGGAGGTTTTAAATTGAGCGATCAAGATGATTGTCATTCCATTCTTTCTTTTATATATATATAAAAGAAACTAAATGATGTTTTCAAAATAACCCTCCCCTATATATATATATATGAACGACAAAGCATGTTTCTGAATTAAAGTTAATACATGAGTCACCCCACCTGTATACCATCAATCTAAGAGGAAACTGTGACCACCGAAGGGTAAATCCAATTCTATTTTCATCTTACTCCACGCACTAGCTGCCTAATTGGAGTAATTTAGCAACCATCACGGCATCACCCTATAGGCTATAGACTAAATCACAGTAAAAAGAAAAACAAGTTAGCATTTGGTATACATTAATGTAAGGTGAAATGTAAAGAGTCATTACGTTAGAAAGAAAAAAAACATGTTTGGTAATCACAAAGAAATTGGATGTACTATTCCGTAAGGATTATGATTCTCTTTCTTCTAGTGATTTAAATTCACTGGGCGAGTAGTATTTTTTTTCATTTCTTCAAGGAATGGAATGAATTTTTTTTTTAATTCGATCTTATTTTTTATATATACTTTCACACAATTCATGACTCGACCCATGACCAAACCATGACCTGACTCATAACCCGACCGATGACCTATGAACCGAACCATTACCCGCAATTCATGATTGACCATTGACTTGAACCATGAACAAACTCATGGTCTCAGAACCAAGTCATGTGCCATGACCCAAACAATCTTTGACTCGTGACCCAAATCATGGCCTGGCTCATAACCCAAATATTGACCCAACCCATAACATGTATCATGACTTGAACAATGACCCGACCCATGACCTGACATATAACCTTAACTATGTCCCAACGATGAATTGTGTTTCATTTATTCATCTATTTATGTCTATCAAACATTTTTAAGTAATCATTCATTTCATTTAATAATCTAACCAAACAAGAGTAAAATTGTAATATTTTGTTTTTTTCCCTCATCCATTCCATTTTATAATATGTTCCATTCCATCGGAAATTTTATTATTTCGTACCAAACATACCCTAAAAGTTTTAAAAGTAGTTCTAAAGTTAAAAATAATGCATTCACACGTTTTCTCGCTTCTTACACTTATTACTTACTTTATAATAAGGAATATAAATATCCGATAAAATGAAGTTTCATACATAGACTTATTATTTTTTTTATAAGAACTATATTCTTTACAACATAAAGTTTTAAAACTAGTCGAAACTAAATGACGAGCAAACTTGTTTACGCGTTACGATGAGCAGATACAATTAAATCCATATGCCTAACATGTCATGATATAAAAAATAAAAAAATAATAAAAATTAAAAGTATAAGAAAAGTTAAAAAAACAAAATTATGCGATTCAACTTGTTTACAAAGCTCATTACATACGTTCATGTGTCGGTAACATTTTTGCGATTAAGTACAAAAAAGAAACGTATGGCTTTACATAGAATCAATTTTAAAGATCGAAATATAGATAAAAACAACAATAAAATGATATAATATTCGTCATGTCAATCTTTCTTTGCTAGTAGTTGAAGATGTTAGTCGATATAAAGCACAATTGTTTTTATTTTTTCAAATTATAAATAATTGAAAGTTTGAGGTAAATCAAATTATATTTACAGTTAATAAACCTTAAATTTGAGAAACTATGATGTTAAAATTACGTTTAAAAATTTCAGAAGGGCAAGTTTTAAACATTTTCAAAGTTAAAAAATAGAACTAATATACATCTCTAAAGATTTATTACTTGCTAAGTAACAGAAGAAAATGAACCATATATCTAAAAAACTAGAACAATATGCATGGATAAATTATAAGTAAGAAAGAAAAAAATTAAATTACAACTTGCCGTATTAGGAAAAGAATTACAAATATGTTTCTCTTTACGAGTTTTACATATACGAAACACCAAAAAGAATAGTTGACATGCACATCGATCATATAACTTTGTATTATACTTAACCCATGGTATGTGCTTAACTTATACGACGACACAAAGTGATTCCATCACCCACAGGAAGTTGACAAATTTCCACTCTTGGGTCAACTGCTAAAGCTTTGTTTAGTTCCAGCACAAAGTCTCTGTAATACCTAACATACTTTCTAAGCGGTGCGTCCGGTGGGGCAACTAGAGACCCATTCCAAAGAGTGTTGTCGTAACCAATGACTCCACCAATTTTCACCAGATCAATTAACCTTTTGTGATAGTTAAGGTAGTTATCTTTATCAGCATCAACAAAAATAAAATCAAACGATCCATGAAATTTTACATCTTCAACCATTTGATCAAGAAGGGGAAGGGCAGGGCCTTCCCTAAAGTCAATCTTATGAGCAACACCGGCTTTCTCGATAATCGGAAGACCAATTTCGTAATTTTCACGGTTTATATCCAATGCCAATATCTTTCCGTCCTCTGGGAGAGCAAGAGCAGTAGAAAGTAGAGAATAACCAGTGTAAACACCTATCTCCATTGTATTCTTAGCATTTATGAGCTTCAGAAGTAGATTTAAAAACTGTCCTTCATCAGCTGATGTAGTCATAAGATTCCTGTATTTCATAAAACAAAGTCTTAACAGTTAAAAAAGATAAATGCAACGATACATAATTCAAAAGGAATGATAACAATAATATTCATGGATTTCAATTAAAAAGGCCATCCTTAATCTAATCCCTTTTCAGGTTATATGAATGTTCAACTTATGAGATGATTATATGTCTTTTTTTAAAAGAATGTTTAAGCTTTTATGATTTTGAAAAGTTAAATGTTCCTAAAGTAGGTTTGTTTGGAAAACTAAAACGACTGTATGATTTTATTTTTGTTGATCTAGGAATAGGAGTAGCCTAAATTAAAATTTAAAAGGGCTTACCAAGGGTGTTTAGCAGTGACCTCACGTAGCTCTTTCATGGGTTGTGGTTCCCTCGGGTAAACACTGGTTTCAAGAATGTATTGATAGAGCGCATCGCTTTGAAGGAGGCTCTTGTGGCCAACTTCTTGGTGTTTTGTGGGTTGAGAGTCTCCTGTGGTCACCATTATGTTTTGCTGTGAACAAATTAAGGGTGGGTTTGTAATATTATTGAATTGGTAGCTAATAATATAATTAGGCTGTGCAAGTGAACCTGAAGTTAATGGATAAATGCTTCTGATTATATAGAGAATGAGCAAAGGAGGTTTGGTGAATTGGGATATATGATGAAGGAAAGTGGTTGGATGGTGCAAGTGAGTTGGAGATGTTGCTTCCTTTGGACTTGTTGGCTTGGTCAATCATATGACTAAGGAGTTGGTGAGCAATTTGTATTTATATTATTTTGTTTTTATTATTTCGTATATTGTTTTTGTTTTTGATAAGTAGCATGTATATTTTTTAATATAAAATCATTGATATCTACATCTTGCATTCGTATCTAAAAAATTATTTCCATATGTTAATTTGTTAAAAATAGTTGTTGATATATTAAAGTATATTTTTTATCACTACTACAAAATCAGCCTAATTCAACATTTTTTTGTTACAAAAGGTTCCAAATACGTTGAATTAGCCTAATGCAATCTTTTTATTACATAATGCAACTTTTTTTAAATAGTTGAATTTAAAAAAGTTGAATTATGGAAAAAAGTTGCATTATATCTAATGTAACTTTAGTTAATGCAACATTTTTTTGAATATAAAGGTTGCAGTAGGCTGATTTTGTAGCACTGTATTATTATAATTATTTTTTGTTTTTTTTATTTAGTTAACAACTATTATAAATTAAAATACGAGGCACATAAATAAAATATATGATGATAATTTTTATATAGTTTTAGGTATTTATTCCACAACTTACAAATGACACAAATAGATATATATTCCAAAAGAAAAATTACTTGTTCATGCAATGTTACTAAAATTAGTCATTAATATGTAATATGTTAAGAGTTAAAAGAGACAATGAAAATTAAGAATTCAGGTAAATGGGTATGTGGTTTCAAGTAATCACACTAGGTATTACATGATATTATATTAATCTTATAAAGGAGATCGAAAATAATTATGACTAATATCTAAAAGCAAACCCGTGACCTTCGTAATTTCTTCCATATCCTTTATCACGATGGTCTTTAAAATGTTTGTAAGTTAGTACACACTCTTTTTTCAATTTATTATTAATAATTGATACTATATATTTTCGGTTATAAGATGATGCTTCAATTTCGCCACGTGTTGAAATTCATAATATAACTACTAATTGTTCATAGTTATTTATTTGTATAACTAAATGCTTTGATAGGAGTTATTATAAAACTTTATTTTAGTCATCATACCTTAGGTTCTGTTTGATACGAAGTAGTTGAATAACCGATGGAATGGAATAGATTATCAAATGGAATGGGTGAGTGAAAGAAATTGACACTTAACGTTTTTAGTATTTTGTTTGGTTACCTTATGAAATTAAATGAATGATTACTTAAGAATATTTGATCGACTTGAAAAGATAAAGAAATAAAATACAATTCACAGGTCAAGACATACTTTAGGTTATATGTCAGGTTATGTGTCGGAACATAGTTCGAGTCATAGTACATGTTATGGTTGGGTCAAGGTTTGGGTTATGAGTCAGGTCATGATTTGGGCCATGGGTGAGGTGATTGTCTAGGTCATGATACGTGATTTGGTTCAAACCATAGTTCAACTCATAAGTTGGTTCATGGTTCAAGCCATTAATGTTCAATCATGGATTGGATCAGGCAATGGTTCGGTTCATGGGTTGAATCATGAGTCAAATCATGGTTTATGTCATGGGTCAAGTCATGAATTGGGTGAAAGTATATATATAAATAAATAAGGTTTAAAAAATCATTCCATTCCTTGAAGAAATGAAAAAATACTACTCACTCAAGGAATGAAAATCACTAGAAGAATTAAAAGAAAAAATAATCCTTATGGAATAGTACATTTCCTTCCTTTGTGATTACCAAACACATTTTTTTTATTCCAGTGTAAGTAAATTAAACCAAGGCAAAAGGAAAAGAAAATGAAAATGAAAAGAAAAGAAAAAAAATGCTCTAGAACTAGGGTGGCTGGTGCAAAGGTTTAAAGAAGCACCAAATTATTTTGCTAGAACTCGGGGTGCACAACCGGTTTCTTTGGAATTGGTTCCGGTTTTAAGTAGGTTTCGGTTCTGTTTAACAAAGTCAGTAACCAATTTCAGTTAAGTTCGGGTTTTCTTTCTGGTTTTTGGCCAATTCCGGTTCTTTTGGCTGATTCTGGTTCTATTTTGACGTGACAAAGATAAAACCAGTAAAATCAGAATCCGTATGAGTAATGCATTACTTAATTATAACCTTAGTATTGCATTATTTCAAACTTATGTTTGTATAGATATGTAACATGGTTCTTAAAAAAACAATATGTCATCAAATATAAGATATAAATATAAAATATTAATATATGAAGACAAAGGTTATAGCAGACATGTGAGTAATAACTAGAGTGATCAAAATAGTGTTTAATCCATTATTTTCTAGTTAGTGGTAACCTATTGTTGCATTTCTAAACCACTTATATTTAAGAATGTAGAGATTACCTTTATGACTTGTTAAAGTTAAAAAATTAATGTATTACAAATGTTGAATATAGAAAATATTAAATTGTAATTATTGTAATTATCAAAGTTAATTTAAAATTTATAACTTGATTGAAAATTTTAATTGATACTAAATAAAATTTGAAAAATTTAAAATATCTTCTTTTATTATTACACGTTTATTAAATCTATAAATTTATATTAAAATTTTAAAATTATTTTTTTACGTTATCAATTAATAAAAAAAGTGGTTGATAAACTAAGAGTGGTTAGTAATTATTGAATGACACTTATTTTCATCCTTAATAGAAGAGTGACTGAAAAAAATACTAAAATTAAGTGTATTATTTTCTTTGTTAGGTGTAGAGATCGATTGTCTTTCTTACATTTATCTTTAGTATATGGTACAAATTTCCAATACAACCTCCATGATCTAAGGTCGTTTAACGGTTCAGTTTATGATTTAAATGATTTTGAAATTTTTTGGCTCAATCGAAACTTATTGGGAATCAGATAATCCGAACCGGATTCAACCGAATTCAATTCGGTTTTCGGTTGAAACCGAACTCAATATAAAAAACCAATCAAAAACCAAATAAACTGGCCAAAAATCCGATTAAACCTAACCGAATAAACCAAATTCAGCCTTATATATTAGTAATAAATTTATATCAAAATTCGCTTTAATATGTTAACTGAACAAACTGAATTGACATCGTCAAGTAGTCACATCGTCACCTGAAAACCATCATCCTACGTCTAAATCGCAAGTTTTAGGTGTTTAATCAGGGAGGGGTGAATTGTGTTGGTTTACGAGATCTGGAGATGATCATTCAAAAAAAATACATTTGGACATTGTGTAACTAGTTCCCCTTGAACTATAAAAGGTTTGGTTTGATAAATTTTATTTTTATTCGGATCAAAAGTCTAAACCGTAAATCAAACCATCAATAATGGTTTGGTTTATATTTTGAACGGCTCTGTATGATTTTCAATATTCAAAAACCGTTGTTAATGGTTTTCTTTACGGTTCCACCTTAAAGTCGTAAAAACAGGACCATAAACAACTTTATTCAACATCATCAATCATTTTCTGTCTGATCGATTTCACAAAATAAAGAGTATGTTCAATTGATTTGTTATATAATTAATCAATATTGCTTAATTTCTTTTTTTTCTTCGATGTATATGATAACATTGCTCCGATAACAATTGATATTTGAAGATAAAGTTTGAGCTTCATTCTTAAGTTTTTGAAGAGTAAATAATTTTATATTTGAACTTTAAATGTCAACTACGTGGACCAGATCATTTGTATTAAGTATTTTTCTTTGTTTTTTATGTACGTTTAAAGATATATTTTAATTGGTTTCAAAAGCAAATGATTTTATATTTGAGTTTATATTTGAATTGGTCTGAATAAATAAAAGATATGATTTGACTCATTTATAAGCGGACCAATTAAACTTGTTTTACTCGAGACAGGTATTTCATATTATAGGTTATTCCACGTGTTATATTTCTTCAACTTAACACGTCCAATTTGGTTCGGTTTGGTTCGGGTTAGTTTTAGGCTGACCACCCTTAGATTGTAGGACCACAGTAGCACTGGATTCTGAATTTTTCTAATTTTTATCGTTAAGAGATATTTTAGTTATTTCATGTATACATAAAAACAAAGCTTAATTTTCATCTATTTCAAGGATCATTCTAGTTACAAATGTGCAAACTATTGGACCATAGTAGAAATTCACATGCAAACTATTGGATTACAGTTATAATTTTTTGATCGTAAGAACGAAAAGTGAAATTCAGATACAATATAAGGACCATTCATGCAATTAATTCAAACATCCCTCTTGAAACATTTGTCTGATACATCTATATTTAATTATTTTAGTGCATGATTTTATCATTATCTATATTTCATTATTTTAGTGTGTGATTTTATCATTGTCCATTATTGGGCTCACCAACCCCTTAGTCATATGATTGACCAAGCCAACAAGTCCAAAGGAAGCAACATCTACAACTCGCCTGCACCATCCCACCACTTTCCTTTATTTCACCAAACCTCCTTTACTGCTCTATATAATCAGATGCATTTATCCATTAACTTCAGGTTCACTTGCACAGCCTAATTATATTATTAGCTAACCAATTCAATTATATTTACAAACCCACCCTTTGTTCACAGCAAAACATAATGGTGACCACAGGAGACTCTCAACCCACAAAACACCAAGAAGTTGGTCACAAGAGCCTCCTTCAAAGCGATGCACTCTATCAATATATTCTTGAAACCAGTGTTTACCCAAGAGAACCACAAGCCATGAAAGAGCTACGTGAGGTTACTGCTAAACACCCTTGGTAAGCCCTTTTTATTTAGGCTACTCCTATTCCTAGATCAATAAAAATAAAATCAAACACTCAAGTTTCATTTTTTCCAAACAACCCTAAGACCTTTAGGAACATTTAACTTTTCTATTATTCAACTTTTTCAAGCTTTCAAAAGATTAAAAAAAACAAATATTTGCATTCAGCTTTTTTAACCGTTAGACTTTGTTTTATGAAATATAGGAATCTTATGACTACATCAGCTGATGAAGGACAGTTTTTAAATCTACTTCTGAAGCTCATAAATGCTAAGAATACAATGGAGATAGGCGTTTACACTGGTTATTCTCTACTTTCTACTGCTCTTGCTCTCCCGGAAGACGGAAAGATATTGGCTCTGGATATAAACCGCGAAAATTACGAAATCGGTCTTCCGATTATCGAGAAAGCCGGTGTTGCTCATAAGATTGACTTTAGAGAAGGCCCTGCCCTTCCCCTTCTTGATCAAATGGTTAAAGATGTAAAATTGCATGGATCATTTGATTTTATTTTTGTTGATGCTGATAAAGATAACTACCTTAACTATCACAAAAGGTTAATTGATCTCGTGAAAGTTGGTGGAGTCATTGGTTACGACAACACTCTTTGGAATGGGTCTCTAGTTGCCCCACCGGACGCACCGCTTAGAAAGTATGTTAGGTATTACAGAGATTTTGTGCTCGAACTAAACAAAGCTTTAGCTGTTGACCCAAGAGTGGAGATTTGTCAACTTCCTGTGGGTGATGGAATCACTTTGTGTCGTCGTATAATTTAAGCACATACCATGGTTTAAGTATTATACATAGTTATATGATCAATGTGCATGTCAGCTATTCTTTTTGGTGTTTCATTTATGTAAAACTTGTAAAGAGAAACATATTTGTAATTCTTTTCGTAACATGGCAATTTGTAATTTTATCTTTCCCACTTATAATTTATCCATGCATATTGTTTTATTTTTTTAGACATATGGTTCATTTTCATCTGTTACTTGCAACTTAATAAATCTTTTGGAGATGTATATTAGTTCTATTTTTTTAACTTTGAATGTTCAAAACTTGCCCTTTTGAATTTTTAAAACGTAGTTTTAACATCTTAGTTTCTCAACATTATGGTTTATTAGTAGTAAATATAGTTTAGTCTCCTCAAAACTTTCAGTCTTTAATATGAAAGAATAACAATAATTGTGAGTTATATCGACTAATGGTGACACCTACTGGTAAAGAAAGAGGCAGACACCGACTCACGAATTTTATACAATTATATAGTTGTTTTTTTATCTATATTTTGATTTTTGAAATTGATTCGATGTAAGGTCATACGTTTCTTTTTTGTCCTTAATCACACTAATATTGCCGACGCAACATGTGTAATGAACTTTGTAAACAAGTTGATACGCACAATGTTGCTTTTAATTTTTCTTAAAATTTTTATAATGTTATTTTTTTTTTTAATTTTTATATCATGACATGTGGCCATGGTGTAACTAGTTCCCCTTGAACTATAAAAGGTTTGGTTTGATAAGATTTTATTGTTAGTGTCTAAACCGTAAATCAAACCATCAATAATGGTTCGGTTTATATTTTGAACGGCTCTATTTGATTTTCAATATTCAAAAACCGTTGTTAATGGTTTTCTTTACGGTTGCACCTTAAAGCCGTAAAAACAGGACCATAAACAACTCTATTCAACATCATCAATCATTTTATGTATGATCGATTTCACAAAATAAAGAGTATGTTCAATTGATTTGTTATATAATTAATCAATATTACTTAATTTCTTTTATTTTTCTTCGATGTATATGATAACATTGCTCCGATAACAATTGATATTTGAAGATAAAGTTTGAGTTTCATTCTTAAGTTTTTGAAGAGTAAATAATTTTATATTTGAACTTTAAATGTGAACTATGTGGACCAGATCATTTGTATTAAGTATTTTTCTTTGTTTTTAAGTACGTTTAAAGATATATTTTAATTGGTTTCAAAAGCAATGATTTTATATTTGAGTTTATATTTGAATTGGTCTGAATAAATAAAAGACCTGATTTGACTCATTTATAAGCGGACCAATTAAACATGTTTTACTCGAGACCGGTATTTCATATTAATATATTATAGGTTATTCCACGTGTTATATTTCTTCAACTTAACACGTCAAATTTAGTTCGGTTTGGTTCGGCTCAGTTTTAGGCTCACGCTCACCCTTAGATTGTAGGCCATAGTAGCACATGATTTTGAATTTTACTAATTTTTATTATTAAAAGATATTTTAGTTATTTCATGTATACATAAAAACAAAGATTAATATTCATCTATTTCAAAGATCATTCTAGTTACAAATGTGCAAACTATTGGACCATAGTAGAAATTCACATGCAAACTATTGGATTATAGTTATAATTTTTTGATCGTAAGAACCAAAAGTGAAATTCAGATACAACATATGGACCATTCATGCAATTAATTCCAATGTTTTCAGAACCGGACCGAACGTCAAACCGGTCTCCTTACTGGTCAGAGGTCGGACCGGTCGAACCGGATTTAAGAACCGGATGATTTTATAAACATTTTATAAATATATATATATATATATATATATATAAAATAAAAAAAATTTAAAAATAACAAAATTTAAAAAATCCGGTTCAACCACCGGTTTTCCGGTCCGACCGGCGGTTCACGGCCCGGCCGCCCGGTTTTCATCAAAACGGTTCCAGATGCTAAACCGGACCGTTTACACTAGCGAATCCCGATCCGACCGGCCGGTCCGGTCTGGGTTTAAAAACATTGATTAATTCAAACATCCCTCTTGAAACATTTGTCTGATACATCTATATTTAATTATTTTAGTGCATGATTTTATCATTGTCTATATTTAATTATTTTAGTGTGTGATTTTATCATTGTCCATTATTGGGCTCACCAACCCCTTAGTCATATGATTTGACCAAGCCAACAAGTCCAAAGGAAGCAACATCTACAACTCACCTGCACCATCCCACCACTTTCCTTTATTTCACCAAACCTCCTTTACTCCTCTATATAATCAGACGCATTTATCCATTAACTTCAGGTTCACTTGCACAGCCTAATTATATTATTAGCTACCAATTCAATAATATTACAAACCCACCCTTAATTTGTTCACAGCAAAACATAATGGTGACCACAGGAGACTCT
This sequence comes from Mikania micrantha, assembly GCA_009363875.1. NCBI lineage: Eukaryota > Viridiplantae > Streptophyta > Magnoliopsida > Asterales > Asteraceae > Mikania > Mikania micrantha. The sequence continues at coordinate 43,704,694 of CM018685.1, read as the reverse complement.
CAACCCACAAAACACCAAGAAGTTGGCCACAAGAGCCTCCTTCAAAGCGATGCGCTCTATCAATATATTCTTGAAACCAGTGTTTACCCAAGAGAACCACAAGCCATGAAAGAGCTACGTGAAGTCACTGCTAAACACCCTTGGTAAGCAATTTTCACTAAGGCTGCTACAATTCCTAGATCAACAAAAAAAATAAACAGTCGTTTTAGTTTTTCCAAACAAACCTAATTAAGACCTTTATGAACATTTAACCTTTTAATTATTCAATCTTTTCAAACTCTAAAAAGATTAAACTGTCGTTTGAAAAAAAATAGTCATTTAATAAGTTTAATATTTATCTAACCTGAAAAAAGATTAGATTAAGGGTTGTGTGGGAACAACTTTCTTTTAATTTTTTTCCATGAATATCATTTTTGACATTCCTTGAAATATGTATCTTTGCATTTAGCTTTTTTTAACCGTTAGCCTTTGTTTTATGAAATATAGGAATCTTATGACGACATCAGCCGATGAAGGTCAATTTTTAAATCTACTTTTGAAGCTCATAAATGCTAAGAATACAATGGAGATTGGTGTTTACACCGGTTATTCTCTACTTTCTACTGCTCTTGCTCTCCCGGAAGACGGAAAGATATTGGCTCTGGATATAAACCGTGAAAATTACGAAATCGGTCTTCCGATTATCGAGAAAGCCGGTGTTGCTCATAAGATTGACTTTAGAGAAGGTCCTGCCCTTCCCCTTCTTGATCAAATGGTTAAAGATGTAGAATTTCATGGGTCATTTGATTTTATTTTTGTTGATGCTGATAAAGATAACTACCTTAACTATCACAAAAGGTTAATTGATCTGGTGAAAATTGGTGGAGTCATTGGCTATGACAACACTCTTTGGAATGGGTCTTTAGTTGCCCCACCAGACGCACCGCTTAGAAAGTATGTTAGGTATTACAGAGATTTTGTGTTGGAACTTAACAAAGCTTTAGCTGTTGACCCAAGAGTGGAGATTTGTCAACTTCCTGTGGGTGATGGAATCACTTTGTGTCGTCGTATAAGTTAAGCACATATCATGGACTAAGTGTAACACAGAGTTATATGATAAATGTGCATGTCAACTATTCTTTTTGGTGTTCTATTTTTGTAAAACTCGTAACGAGCAACATATTTGTAATTCTTTTCGTAATTTAACAAATTTTAATTTTATCTTTCTTGCTTGTAATTTATCCATGGATATTGTTTTAGTCTTTTAAATATATGGTTCATTTTCGTCTGTTACTTGCAAGTTAATAAATCTTTAGTGATGTATATTAGTTCTATTTTTTTAATTTTGAAAATGTTTAAAGCTTGTCGTTTTGAATTTTAATACGTAACTTTAACATCTAAGTTTCTCAACTTTAAAGTTAATCAATTGTAAATATAATTTGGTTTTCTGCAAAACTTTTATTCTTTAATTTGAAAAAAAATATACTTGTGAGTTATATCGACTAACATTAATGACTAGTGGTAAAGAAAGAGACCGACACCGACTAACGAATATTATATCATTCTATAGTTGTTTTTTATATGTACTTTGATCTTTGTAATTGATTCGATGTAAAGTCATGCGTTTCTTTTGTACTTAACCATGCTAATGTTACCGACGCAACGTGTGTAATAACTTTGTAAACAAGCTTAATTGCATAATGTCCATCTCCTCAAGATCATCTGCAGGAATGCCATCTAAGTCTTCCTGGCACAAGTGAAAGTAATTGGTTTTCTCAGCCATGAAAGCTCCTTGTCCAGAGGTTAAGGGTGGAGTTGGGTTGGAAAAAGGGTTTGTGTGTGTGGTTGATGGAGTTGATGTTTCAGGAAAGCTGACAATGGGTGTGGAGGTAGGGTGATAAACGGGTTGATAGCTCTGGTAAGGAGAGTTGTTGATGGGTGCATAGAGTGCTGCTGAACCTGGAGTTGCATGGGTAGGTTTAGGTTCTTGGGCATCTATTTCCATTTGGTAAGCACCGAGTATACCAAACAGTTCACTTAGCTTTAGAGTCCTTAGATTTTCGATCCTCCGGATGGCCACAGAGTATATGTTCCAAGCATGAGGAAGTGATCTAAGAAACTTTCTGATCACATCCTGGTTCTCCATTTTGACACCAGCAGATACTAACTCATCTACAAGCTGAACATACCTGAGATATTGAGAAGTCATCTTCTCATTGTTTTGTTGACAGAAGTTCTCAAACTTCCGTTTCAGCATGTCCTTCTTATTTTCTTTGACATCTTCATATCCTTCATACATCTGCTGTAGAGAGTTCCACAGCTCTTGAGCAGATTTGCATTTCTTGAATGCATGTATGATTGAGTTAGGGATTGGCATCTGGATGAGCCACAAAGCCTTCGAGTCCACTTCCATTCTCTTGTAGTCTTCATCAGAATAGAGAGCTGGATCCTTTGGCACAGGAGCTCCACTAGCACCAGCACCAGCACCATGAACAGTAGGGATGAAAGGCCCTTCAAGAACTGACTTCCAGAGTTTGAAGTCTTGGTTCCTGATGAATCCCTCTATCCTAACTTTCCAAGTGTCATAGTCTTCTGGAGTGAACATTGGTGGCTTGTTGAGAGTACCATTTTCTGTATCATATTTGTTAAGTGCAGCCATTTGAACCAACAACCAGAATATGAGTTTTGAAGTAGCGAGATTTTAGAAGAAATAGAACTGGTAACTTAAGGATGGTTAATAGCTCTGATACCACTTGTTGGATCGGGTTGTTTAATCTAAACAACACTTCACAAGTATTTCTCTCTTACAATCTAACAGATGCGGATTGTCTGTTAGAAGGTTATCTCAAACACTCAATGGTAATTTAATAATCTTTGAATAACAGTAAGAACACAAGAACAAATTCAAGCTCAAAGATATATTTCTCACAAAGTATTACAAGTGTAGTAAGTAGACAAGCACACAAAAACATGTTTACAATGAAAGGTTATATTGCTAAGGCTACAACCGTATACACGTAGGAATACAAGTTGGGTATACTAGACAATACATAAAATAAAGCTTATTCTAGTATGTAAAGTGTCTTAAAAGGCTAAGACACTTGATTACAATTATTACAATTATATACATTGACTTTACAAAAGACTAGTTAAATACAAAAGACATTTAATGTTATTGATCTTCAAGGCTTCAGATAATCTTTTGCAGTTAATGCTGAGGAAGGGAAGTAAGGTGTTGTGTCTGACTATCGGTATGTTCTCTTTGTTTTTACTCAGATCAGCATGTCTTGTGTCAGTCCCTTTTGTACTATAAAAGTAATCAGATACAATCTTTGTCAGAGGATTATCCTCGGAAGTCTTTGTCTTTGTCTTTGGGTGCAGAAGAGAATCTTCGGAAGCTGTTAGTCTTCGGAAGCCTTTAGTTCTTCAGAAGCTTTTATGTCTTCAGAAGCTTTGAAGCTTTAACTCTAAGTGTTGGCCTTCCGAGGTGTTTGTCTTGTACAGCCTTCAGCAGGAGTGAGTTACCCTTCGGAAGCAATGTTGCTTCCGAAGAGGAACTCCTTCCTTCCAAGGCTGTTTGTCTATGAAGTCTCTGATACTTAGACAAAATTGAAGTTTGGTGAGCATCAGCCTTTATTAGCCTTTACAGTCTCCCCCTAGGCTGATGCTACCAAAACATCTTATCTCATTCTCCTTGTCACCCTCTCTCCCCTCAGAACATGGGCCCTAGTTTTTACCCATTTAACTGCTACTCTCCCATCTGCTCCATTATTTGGATTATTAAGAGGGAGTTTCTTCAAATCAAACACAAAGGGATCTGCCAACCCCATCAGTTGAACAAGATCCAAAACCTTTATCCCTCCATTGACCTGAATGAGTGTGAACATCTTATGAAGTGCATCAAAGTTCCACTTCACTATAGGGATGTAAGTATGAGTATGCATCAGGCCATGGACGTCTCTTGGATGTTCTTCAGGCATTAAAGGTCTTAGTGTGGCTCTAGGTTATATAATTAATCAATATTGCTTAATTTCTTTTATTTTTCTTCGATGTATATGATAACATTGCTCCGATAACAATTGATATTTGAAGATAAAGTTTGAGTTTCATTCTTAAGTTTTTGAAGAGTAAATAATTTTATATTTGAACTTTAAATGTGAACTATGTGGACCAGATCATTTGTATTAAGTATTTTTCTTTGTTTTTAAGTACGTTTAAAGATATATTTTAATTGGTTTCAAAAGCAATGATTTTATATTTGAGTTTATATTTGAATTGGTCTGAATAAATAAAAGACCTGATTTGACTCATTTATAAGCGGACCAATTAAACATGTTTTACTCGAGACCGGTATTTCATATTAATATATTATAGGTTATTCCACGTGTTATATTTCTTCAACTTAACACGTCAAATTTAGTTCGGTTTGGTTCGGCTCAGTTTTAGGCTCACGCTCACCCTTAGATTGTAGGCCATAGTAGCACATGATTTTGAATTTTACTAATTTTTATTATTAAAAGATATTTTAGTTATTTCATGTATACATAAAAACAAAGATTAATATTCATCTATTTCAAAGATCATTCTAGTTACAAATGTGCAAACTATTGGACCATAGTAGAAATTCACATGCAAACTATTGGATTATAGTTATAATTTTTTGATCGTAAGAACCAAAAGTGAAATTCAGATACAACATAAGGACCATTCATGCAATTAATTCCAATGTTTTCAGAACCGGACCGAACGTCAAACCGGTCTCCTTACTGGTCAGAGGTCGGACCGGTCGAACCGGATTTAAGAACCGGATGATTTTATAAACATTTTATAAATATATATATATATATATATATATATAAAATAAAAAAAATTTAAAAATAACAAAATTTAAAAAATCCGGTTCAACCACCGGTTTTCCGGTCCGACCGGCGGTTCACGGCCCGGCCGCCCGGTTTTCATCAAAACGGTTCCAGATGCTAAACCGGACCGTTTACACTAGCGAATCCCGATCCGACCGGCCGGTCCGGTCTGGGTTTAAAAACATTGATTAATTCAAACATCCCTCTTGAAACATTTGTCTGATACATCTATATTTAATTATTTTAGTGCATGATTTTATCATTGTCTATATTTAATTATTTTAGTGTGTGATTTTATCATTGTCCATTATTGGGCTCACCAACCCCTTAGTCATATGATTTGACCAAGCCAACAAGTCCAAAGGAAGCAACATCTACAACTCACCTGCACCATCCCACCACTTTCCTTTATTTCACCAAACCTCCTTTACTCCTCTATATAATCAGACGCATTTATCCATTAACTTCAGGTTCACTTGCACAGCCTAATTATATTATTAGCTACCAATTCAATAATATTACAAACCCACCCTTAATTTGTTCACAGCAAAACATAATGGTGACCACAGGAGACTCTCAACCCACAAAACACCAAGAAGTTGGCCACAAGAGCCTCCTTCAAAGCGATGCGCTCTATCAATATATTCTTGAAACCAGTGTTTACCCAAGAGAACCACAAGCCATGAAAGAGCTACGTGAAGTCACTGCTAAACACCCTTGGTAAGCAATTTTCACTAAGGCTGCTACAATTCCTAGATCAACAAAAAAAATAAACAGTCGTTTTAGTTTTTCCAAACAAACCTAATTAAGACCTTTATGAACATTTAACCTTTTAATTATTCAATCTTTTCAAACTCTAAAAAGATTAAACTGTCGTTTGAAAAAAAATAGTCATTTAATAAGTTTAATATTTATCTAACCTGAAAAAAGATTAGATTAAGGGTTGTGTGGGAACAACTTTCTTTTAATTTTTTTCCATGAATATCATTTTTGACATTCCTTGAAATATGTATCTTTGCATTTAGCTTTTTTTAACCGTTAGCCTTTGTTTTATGAAATATAGGAATCTTATGACGACATCAGCCGATGAAGGTCAATTTTTAAATCTACTTTTGAAGCTCATAAATGCTAAGAATACAATGGAGATTGGTGTTTACACCGGTTATTCTCTACTTTCTACTGCTCTTGCTCTCCCGGAAGACGGAAAGATATTGGCTCTGGATATAAACCGTGAAAATTACGAAATCGGTCTTCCGATTATCGAGAAAGCCGGTGTTGCTCATAAGATTGACTTTAGAGAAGGTCCTGCCCTTCCCCTTCTTGATCAAATGGTTGAAGATGTAGAATTTCATGGGTCATTTGATTTTATTTTTGTTGATGCTGATAAAGATAACTACCTTAACTATCACAAAAGGTTAATTGATCTGGTGAAAATTGGTGGAGTCATTGGCTATGACAACACTCTTTGGAATGGGTCTTTAGTTGCCCCACCAGACGCACCGCTTAGAAAGTATGTTAGGTATTACAGAGATTTTGTGTTGGAACTTAACAAAGCTTTAGCTGTTGACCCAAGAGTGGAGATTTGTCAACTTCCTGTGGGTGATGGAATCACTTTGTGTCGTCGTATAAGTTAAGCACATATCATGGACTAAGTGTAACACAGAGTTATATGATAAATGTGCATGTCAACTATTCTTTTTGGTGTTCTATTTTTGTAAAACTCGTAAAGAGCAACATATTTGTAATTCTTTTCGTAATTTAACAAATTTTAATTTTATCTTTCTTGCTTGTAATTTATCCATGGATATTGTTTTAGTCTTTTAAATATATGGTTCATTTTCGTCTGTTACTTGCAAGTTAATAAATCTTTAGTGATGTATATTAGTTCTATTTTTTTAATTTTGAAAATGTTTAAAGCTTGTCGTTTTGAATTTTAATACGTAACTTTAACATCTAAGTTTCTCAACTTTAAAGTTAATCAATTGTAAATATAATTTGGTTTTCTGCAAAACTTTTATTCTTTAATTTGAAAAAAAATATACTTGTGAGTTATATCGACTAACATTAATGACTAGTGGTAAAGAAAGAGACCGACACCGACTAACGAATATTATATCATTCTATAGTTGTTTTTTATATGTACTTTGATCTTTGTAATTGATTCGATGTAAAGTCATGCGTTTCTTTTGTACTTAACCATGCTAATGTTACCGACGCAACGTGTGTAATAACTTTGTAAACAAGCTTAATTGCATAATGTCCATCTCCTCAAGATCATCTGCAGGAATGCCATCTAAGTCTTCCTGGCACAAGTGAAAGTAATTGGTTTTCTCAGCCATGAAAGCTCCTTGTCCAGAGGTTAAGGGTGGAGTTGGGTTGGAAAAAGGGTTTGTGTGTGTGGTTGATGGAGTTGATGTTTCAGGAAAGCTGACAATGGGTGTGGAGGTAGGGTGGTAAACGGGTTGATAGCTCTGGTAAGGAGAGTTGTTGATGGGTGCATAGAGTGCTGCTGAACCTGGAGTTGCATGGGTAGGTTTAGGTTCTTGGGCATCTATTTCCATTTGGTAAGCACCGAGCATACCAAACAGTTCACTTAGCTTTAGAGTCCTTAGATTTTCGATCCTCCGGATGGCCACAGAGTATATGTTCCAAGCATGAGGAAGTGATCTAAGAAACTTTCTGATCACATCCTGGTTCTCCATTTTGACACCAGCAGATACTAACTCATCTACAAGCTGAACATACCTGAGATATTGAGAAGTCATCTTCTCATTGTTTTGTTGACAGAAGTTCTCAAACTTCCGTTTCAGCATGTCCTTCTTATTTTCTTTGACATCTTCATATCCTTCATACATATGCTGTAGAGAGTTCCACAGCTCTTGAGCAGATTTGCATTTCTTGAATGCATGTATGATTGAGTTAGGGATTGGCATCTGGATGAGCCACAAAGCCTTCGAGTCCACTTCCATTCTCTTGTAGTCTTCATCAGAATAGAGAGCTGGATCCTTTGGCACAGGAGCTCCACTAGCACCAGCACCATGAACAGTAGGGATGAAAGGCCCTTCAAGAACTGACTTCCAGAGTTTGAAGTCTTGGTTCCTGATGAATCCCTCCATCCTAACTTTCCAAGTGTCATAGTCTTCTGGAGTGAACATTGGTGGCTTGTTGAGAGTACCATTTTCTGTATCATATTTGTTAAGTGCAGCCATTTGAACCAACAACCAGAATATGAGTTTTGAAGTAGCGAGATTTTAGAAGAAATAGAACTGGTAACTTAACGATGGTTAATAGCTCTGATACCACTTGTTGGATCGGGTTGTTTAATCTAAACAACACTTCACAAGTATTTCTCTCTTACAATCTAACAGATGCGGATTGTCTGTTAGAAGGTTATCTCAAACACTCAATGGTAATTTAATAATCTTTGAATAACAGTAAGAACACAAGAACAAATTCAAGCTCAAAGATATATTTCTCACAAAGTATTACAAGTGTAGTAAGTAGACAAGCACACAAAAACATGTTTACAATGAAAGGTTATATTGCTAAGGCTACAACCGTATACACGTAGGAATACAAGTTGGGTATACTAGACAATACATAAAATAAAGCTTATTCTAGTATGTAAAGTGTCTTAAAAGGCTAAGACACTTGATTACAATTATTACAATTATATACATTGACTTTACAAAAGACTAGTTAAATACAAAAGGCATTTAATGTTATTGATCTTCAAGGCTTCAGATAATCTTTTGCATTTAATGCTGAGGAAGGGAAGTAAGGTGTTGTGTCTGACTATCGGTATGTTCTCTTTGTTTTTACTCAGATCAGCATGTCTTGTGTCAGTCCCTTTTGTACTATAAAAGTAATCAGATACAATCTTTGTCAGAGGATTATCCTCGGAAGTCTTTGTCTTTGTCTTTGGGTGCAGAAGAGAATCTTTGGAAGCTGTTAGTCTTCGGAAGCCTTTAGTTCTTCAGAAGCTTTTATGTCTTCAGAAGCTTTGAAGCTTTAACTCTAAGTGTTGGCCTTCCGAGGTGTTTGTCTTGTACAGCCTTCAGCAGGAGTGAGTTACCCTTCGGAAGCAATGTTGCTTTCGAAGAGGAACTCCTTCCTTCCAAGGCTGTTTGTCTATGAAGTCTCTGATACTTAGACAAAATTGAAGTTTGGTGAGCATCAGCCTTTATTAGCCTTTACAGTCTCCCCCTAGGCTGATGCTACCAAAACATCTTATCTCATTCTCCTTGTCACCCTCTCTCCCCTCAGAACATGGGCCCTAGTTTTTACCCATTTAACTGCTACTCTCCCATCTGCTCCATTATTTGGATTATTAAGAGGGAGTTTCTTCAAATCAAACACAAAGGGATCTGCCAACCCCATCAGTTGAACAAGATCCAAAACCTTTATCCCTCCATTGACCTGAATGAGTGTGAACATCTTATGAAGTGCATCAAAGTTCCACTTCACTATAGGGATGTAAGTATGAGTATGCATCAGGCCATGGACGTCTCTTGGATGTTCTTCAGGCATTAAAGGTCTTAGTGTGGCTCTAGGTTCTGAGGGTTCTGTATCAGGCTCGGAGTCAGAGGAGATGGCAGTGGTTCTCCTTTTCCTTCTAGCTATGCTCTTTTTTCTTCTGAATCTGGGTTTATCCTGAGCAATAGCTTGACTCCTCTGATCTCTGGCCTGCTGCTCTTCCACATTTGAGCCCACTGCTGCATCTGTTGTTGCAGTGGGCTGTGGACCAGCATCCTCAGTTGTTAAGGGTTCTTTTCTCCTCTCATCAGCCTTTGATTGTCTCTCAGGATCAGGGTCTGTTGATTGTTGCTTCCTTGCAGTCTTTTTACCCTTCTTGATCTTGATCACTGAAGAGATTGGCATGTTATCCATAGAATGACTTGATGGAGGAGATGCTTGTTCTTCTTTAGGGTTTTGGGGGAACATGTTGGGGAACATGGCTTTAGTAACTTCTCCACACATGACTTCTTCCCCCTCTCTGATTCCTGCACCAGAGAGGGGTATTTCTAGTCTTACTCCTCCCTAAACCCAAGCCTAAGTTTAGGCTTGCCCTTTGAGCATGTATTTGCTCAATTGAAAGTAACTCACCTCTGACTATCTTAGCCTTGATATCTCTGACATGCATGTCCATGGTTGAGTTCGTCATAGGGCCTAGCTGCCGAGCGTAGAAGCCATACTGCAGTAGGATAGCCTTCATCTTGTCTCTGTAGGCTGTATCCTTTTGTTTCTTTGTAAGTGCAGTCATGGCTTTGGATGCAGCAGCTGCCTGTTCTTGCTGCTGCACCCTATCCAACTCAGCAGCCATCTGAGGCCCCGACCAGAGCAGTACCTCATCAAAATCATATCCCTTCTCCTCAAGTAGAGCAGAGAGTCTGATACGCTCTTCATTTAGAGAAGTGTCTGGTCGGCCCTTCTTCTTTTTTGGCAACCTCTCCTCTTGTTCTGGTTCCTCCTCTAGGGTTAGTTTTCTTTTTCCTTTGTCCATAGCTTTTGCCCCAGAGGAGATGGATCCTGTAGCCTCACCAGCTGGTTCTATAGCTTCACCAGCTGGTTCATTGGCAAGTAGCTCCTCTGTGGAGGAATCATTAATAATGACTGGGCCTTCTGAAGCAGCTGCAGCTTCGGAGTTAACCTTAGCATTCACTGCTCCCTCCGGTTGACCAACCATCTTGGTTGATTCCTTAGTAATATCCACAAAGTGCTCAGGAATGGAGGAGAGGTCTTCAGCAGCCTCTGTCCTAGAAGGGGACACAGGTTCCATGGAGATTGGTTGTTCTTCTTGGGTAGTTTCCTCCATGCCCACCTGGGCTGTAGTCTCAGGAGGAGACTTAGTCCCAGAGGGGGACTGTTGAGTCCCAGCAGGGGACTTAGGCTCCATAGAGACACTTGTTGTTGTGAGCTCTTGCTCTGTCTCTTTGGCAGCCTCTGTTGCCTCAGAAGAAGAGGAAGAGGAAGTAGTGGAATCATGGAAGTAAGTGCCCAAGAAGTCATCCCATTCATTAGTCAAGGTGACTATTGATGGGTTGACATCCTTTGCAACTTCCTCTTCTCTTACTTCTGGTCCTGACCCTGCAGATGGTACATTCCCCCCCCCCTTTTTGGTAGCATCAGGGGAGACAAAGGTAGTTGTAGCAGGATCAGGATTAAAGGGTTGAAGGATCACCGGGGAGCGCCTCCTGAGGTCCAAGATTGTGGCTTCTTTGGCTTGGACCTCCAGCCGTAGGGTAGCAACCTCAGCTTCCAGGTGAGCTACCCTGGCTTGGAGGGTTGTTATTATGGCCGTCAATTCCTGTGTGTTGGTGCCCTCATCTACATGAGTGGAGTCATTGGGCGATGGAGTCCTGAGCCTGGCTCCTGCACCTCCACCACCATAAGTGGTTTCTTAGCACCCTGGATTCCCCTCACTAAGAAGGGCTTCAAAGAAGTCCTCCCCATTGTGGGTTGCCACAGATGAGGTCCTATTGCCTATACCACTATCTTGAAGAACCTAAGAGGTTCAGCAGTAGTGGCAGCCTCATCTACATTGACCCCTTCTGAACTCCTAGGGTCAACCTCTGAAGTGGTAGGCTCTGGGTCAGGAAACCTGGCTTGTAGTTGTGTCACCACTCTCATAAGTGTTTGGGTAGCGAGAGAGAGTGGTTACTCCACAGCAACAGCAGAGGTTCCGTGAGCCTGGGTAATAGAATGGGTGGGGGCATTTCTGGGTGATAGGATCCTGGAGACTTGGGAAACAGTCTCTGATCTAATGGAGTTGCTTCATCAGAAGCAGACTCAATAATGGGGGTATCCCTTTAGGTATTCTCAGGTATGTGTGGTGACATACTCTGAGGGCTTGCAGGCTGGTTAAGGGCAGCCACGGGTTCCAGAGGAAGAACCTGTGGAATAACAACAGGTGTGGCTTTCACCTTAGGTGGAACTGTGCCCTTGACAGTTCTCTTTACCTTTTTCTTGATGGGTTCAAAAGAAGGGTCCTGAATAGCTGTAGAGAGCTGTGCAGGGGTTCGGCGGCGTTTGTAGGTAATTTTGATGGGGTGAGGAACAGAAATGGAAGGTGTGGGTTCAACATCTGTGGGTACAACACAGCTGTCACCTTCTGGAGTTGGTAACTCCATGGAAGGAAGAAGAGGAGTAAAGTTCCCAGAGAACTGGTTACTCTTCTTATTAAACTACACAAAAACCTTGGAGGTTACCAAGGGGATTTTGTATGTATTCCCAGTTAGTGAGAGGACAGAACCCAACTCACCATAAAATATATGCTGCAAAAACCTAGGACACATACAAAATTTCTTTGGTGACGAAATATTGTCAACCAAATTATTGAAAATAAAAGCAGAAAAGTTAAAAAGTTGGTTTGAGACCAAGCCATGAATAGCCGAAGCTAAGTCGGATGGAACTTGATCCCAACCACCTATCTTATTTGAAAGACAATGCAGAAATAAATGTATGAGATACTTATAATTATAGGACACTTTACCCTTCAAATAAGTAGTTGAAGGAAGAGGACCTTCGTATCCCATTGACCTGAAGGTCGATGCTACCTCATCATTAGTGAATAAGACCCGTCCCCCGACATCACAAAGTTGAAGATGTCGACAGATGGTCTCCACTGTGATAGAAATGGGATGAGCATCAATGGTGGCATTAAGAATCCGACCATTGGGAGATGAAGACACTGAACAGGATGCCCAAAATTGTTGGTGATGAGATACATACACCATCGGCTGAACCGTAAGGGCGAAAAAGTACCTACTCCTTCGAATGAAGGAGATGATCGGAGCAAAATCAGCATCATTGTCTGCTGATAACTCTGCAGGAAGATTGTGAGTGGGTCTGAAGGCAAGAAGTTCCATGGCGATCGATGGTTTTTAGGTTAAGTTTGGAGAGAAAAGCAATTAGAAATGAAACGGTGAGAGAAGGTGAATGAGCGGGAGATCTTTTATACCTTCGGATGTTAGTATTTAATATAGAAAGACATTAAATTTTGAAATCCGGATGTCAGAACAAGTACTTTCGGAGAAACTCATTTATTATTCAAAATTGGTTAAGGACATATTTGCTTCCGAGAGAATTAGTCATCGGAAGTAGTTCATGAGACCAAAGATGTTCTTCGGAAGATACTTAATTCCGAAGCATATAATTACATCATCGGAAGTGTATCTTCTGAAGGTTTAGATATATTCATCAGAAGAAATGTTCTTCGGAAGACATCTTCTTCTGAAAAGTAAGTTCAGAAGATTGAGCTTCCGAATGAATAATGTATCGGAAGGATAATACTTCAGAAGAGAATTTATCTTCTGAAGTGTGACTACTTCCGACTTTAGGAATGAAGAATGCTTTCGAAGACTTAAACTATCTTCTGAGGAGTAATTACTCATCAGAAGATAATTTAAGTTTATCTTCCGAAGAATTTATTCATTCCTTTATTCATTTACTCAAAGTTAATCATGCCAATGGCTGTTATTAAGTACCTGAATCTTCCTTCATCAAATGCTTTGGTGATGAGATCAGCCAGATTGTGTTCTGTATCAACTTTGACTAGATGAATCAAAATCTTCTCTGCACAATCTCTGATGAAGTGATATCTGATATCAATGTGCTTGGTCTTGGAGTGCTTGACAGGATTGTTAGTAATGGAGATTGCACTTGAATTGTCTATTTGTATAGGGGTGTTGAACAGCTCTACTCCATAATCCTTCATCTGATTTTGAATCCAAATGACTTATGCACAGCAACTAGAAGCAGCTATGTATTCTGCCTCTGCAGTAGAAGTAGAAACACAAGACTGTTTCTTGCATTGCCAAGACATAATTCTGGATCCAAGAAATTGACATCCCCCTGATGTGGATTTCTTGCTAATGTTGCAACCTCCATAATCACTGTCAGTATAAGCCATGAACTGAAAATCTTCATTTCTAGGATACCACAATCCTAGACCTGGTGCCCCTTTGAGATATCTAAAGATTATTTTCACAGCAAGCATGTGTGAGACTTTGGAATTGGCCTGAAATCTTGCACACAAGCAAGTTGCTAACATTATATCAGGCCTGCTTACTGTGAGATACATCAAAGAACCAATCATTGCTCTGTATTGGTGTTGATCAACATCCTCCCCCTCAAGATCAGGGCTAAGAGATGTTGTCTTGGACATTGGAGTTCCCAGAGCTTTGCAATCAGTCAGCTTGAATCTTTCAATAATGTCCTTGACATACTTTGATTGACTAATAAAAATCCCTGTAGGAGTTTATTTCACCTGTAATCCAAGAAAGAAAGTGAGTTCTCCCATTGAACTCATTTCAAACTTGGACTTTATTAATGATTCAAAGTCCTTGCAGGGAGATTCATTTGCAGAACCGAAGATAATGTCATCAACATAGACTAGGAGGCGGACACACATACACCTCCTCATTAATCCTTCCATACAAAAATGCACTTTTCACATCCATTTGAAAAACCTTGAAGTTCTTGGCAGCTGCAAAGGCTAAAAATATTCTAATTGCTTCAATTCTTGCAACTGGAGCAAAAACTTCATCATAATCAATGCCTTCTTCCTGTGTATATCCCTGAACAACCAACCTTGCCTTGTTCTTGATGACCACTCCCTTGTCATCCTTCTTGTTCCTGAACACCCATTTTGTTCCAATGGGATACTTACCCTAAGGTAAAGGGCAAATCTTCCAAACACCTTGCCTTTTAAATTGAAGAAGCTCCTCCTGCATTGCTTCTACCCAACTGTTGTCTTTCAATGCATCAGCGACTTTCTTTGGTTCTACTTGGGATAGAAAGCAAGAAAACAAACAGATGTTTGCTTCATGCATAGAGCTTCTTGTTCTGACTCCTTCTTCAACATTACCAATAATGTTTTCAACTGGATAGGTGTTATGGATACGAGTTCTAGGAATCACATCCAATTGAGAAGCTAGATCCAGATCTCTTGACTCAAGGTTGAGAAGTACCACCTCAAGCTGGATTTCTGGCATATCTTGTGGTCTTTGAGATTGGACTGTTGTGGGATCACTTTCTCAAGGAGAAGAAGTTTCCAGAGTGTATGGAACTGATTGGACTGTTGAGGGACTCACATCTTCTTCTTGACTCAATGGAACTGAAGTAGAGTCACTTAAAGGGACAGCATGAGATGTGTTTACTGTCTCAGACTGAGAGACATCATTATGTGCTGAAGTGGATTCTGCCAAGATTTGTCTTGAAGCTATTGGCAGTTCAACACGAAAGTCTTCTTCTCTTGTAGACTGGGAGGAGTCGGTGGTAGTTGACTGTAACTCTGGAACACACTCTTTCACACAATTAAATGCAGATGTAAAGCTATCAAGATCAAATTGCCAATCAGGACCGATTCCAGGCTTATTGATGGTATGTTCATTAAACTGAACATTTGCAGACTCTTCAATAATTCTGGAAGCTTTGATGTATACTCTATATGCCTTAGCATGTGAAGAGTATCCAACAAAGTAGCCCTCTGCTGATTTCTCAGCAAACTTGGCTAAGTGATCTTTGGTATTCAAGATGGTGCATTGACATCCAAATGGTTTGAGAAATCCGATAAATGGTTTTCTCTTATGCCAAATTTCATAAGGAGTCATACCATGTGACACCCGGCAATTTTAGGTAAATTGCAACTCTTACACTCTACGTATTTCACATACATACTTGTCGTATTTCATTTAATTATATTTAATTAGATGAGTTGAACACACACAACTGCGAGATGATTGTTCAAGGAACTATCGAATCGTACATTGCACATTGGTTTTGAAAACCAAAAGTGGCAAACACAAACACTAACACGAAACAGTAATTCGGAGAATTACTGAATTGTGCATTACATGTTGATTTGAATTAATCAAGCATGCAAACATTTCGTAAAACACGAACACAAACCATTGGAGATAATTCAAGGAATTATCAAAACACACGCAGGGGTCTCACGAACGTTGGTGATCAATCAAACTTATATGTTATTATGAGATTATGTGCTAAACTCGCATTAGATGATTAGAATAAAAGTTAGGAATCAAGGACGAGCGAAATCGAATCATCGAAATTGAAAAACAAGGAAATGGACCCATCGCGGTACGCGAGGGACCCATGGCGAAAGGCTTCGCGATACGCGACGAAAACCGGGAGTCGAGACTCCCGAATCCCATCGCGGTACGCGATAAACATTTTTGATCGGGCATCGCGGTACGCGAAGGCCATGCAGATCGAAATTTTTATTTAAACTACCCCCAATTCATTTGTTCGGTTTCCTTTACACCCCACCGAGCAATTCCACTCAAAACTGAGTGAAACCCACTGGAATCCACTTCCAAATCATCTGGAATCACTAGCAAAGCCTTTCTTTGCAACTTGAAGTGTTCATTGATCATTGGAGCTTAAGGAAGAAGCCTTGGAAGCCATCTACAAACAAGAAGGTCTCCATCAACCACTTGTAGCTTCTGTCCAGATCCAATCCATCCATCTAAGAGCGTCTAAGGTAGTTTTAAACGTTTTCCTAGTGTTAGATCGTACATGCAATGGGTAATAACCCACATGCAACTCCATACGGTTATTGTGCACGAGATTGTTGGTGATTTGTTGTGTAGATGTTATAGATTTACTGATTTTAATGTATAAGAATGTTAGATTCAGTTTTGTTGAGTTATTGGTTGATTTGATGATGTTTTGGTACACTTGCCATAAAAGGAAACTTTTATGTTGCAAGTCTTGGATTTGTGATGATCTAGATGATGTCAAATGTGTATTGGAATGTTTAGAAACATATATGGATGATTGATTTTGTCAAAACTTGGTTTTATAGAAACTTGCTAAATATGGAAACTTTTAAAAATCAAAAGAGGGCTTTTGATGTTTTAAAGCGTTTTGATGAATTTTGATTGTTGGAACGTGCTTAGAAATGATTTCTAACATATTTGGAAACCTTGATTTGTGAAAACGAGTTTTTAAACGGATACTTTCCAAATAAGGAAACTTTATTTGGTCAAAACGGCATAAATGGTGATTTATGCGCAAACGATATGTTTTAAGGATTTAAATGTGTTTTATAAACGTATTAGAAGTATTAACTTTATGAAATGGGATCTCATAACCACACTTTCCTAAATTGGAAACTTTCTAAAAGTGGTAACTTGTACGATTAGAGTCATAGGATGCATTATGGTGTCTTATGTGCATCAAGGCACGTAAACACAACAATCGTGTCACCAACGACTCGTCGAGTCAACACAAGTCAACACACACACACTCGGTTGAGCACACCGACACTTGGAGTTGTATGGATTACAACACACCACAAAACACATACTCACACCTATATGGTTATAGGTGCTTACTAGCAGGTGCTAGCTTTCGCAGACGCGAACACCACATAAACTGGAACTGCTCTATCAGGTGAGTTCACGGCCCCTTTTTATCTTTTCTACCTTCGGGGGAGAAAACATTGCATTACAACCGTTTTTGAAAAACAACTCATTTTATTTACGTATGGACATGCTTTATTATTATATGTATATGTGTGGGCCCCTATCACAACTAAAAGTCCTCGCGATACTCCTCGGACCGTTAATAGCATAACGCCTAGCGTGGTAATCTTGAATAGTACTATTTGGGCCTGACAAGCCCCACTACACCCGACTGGAGGTCGGAACAGTGCAATATTGACCAACACTTTGCCATAGTCTTGTGATGGACATGGCGGGAGGAACCAACTGTCAGCTTCGGTACCATCCACAATATAATATAACTGTATTGACTAGCTATCAATCGATACTGCATTGTAATAATATGTAAATCTGCAAAAACTCTTACTTTAAACATTTTGATGTTTACTGCTTATGAAAAACCTGGCTCTCACCAACCATTGTGTTGACCCTTTTTACTCGAATGTTTTCTCAGGTATGTAAGGCACGCACTTGAGGATAGGATGCTAGGATGGAGTCCATGCATCAGCTTTAGTGTCTTAGGACATTTTGAGAGCATCTAAACATTTGACTTGATTTGTAATAAACTTATGTTGTTCTGATAACTACTTTATTAACGCTTCCGCAACTTGTTAAATTAAGCTGTTTTAATAACTTACATAATTTCCGCAACCCTGATTTTATAAAACTGTTTTATCCAAGTTATTGGATGTACGTATGCAACCAGACATGTAGGTCTCGCAACACTGTGTGACCGGAGACTGCGATCCTGCCAGATCAGCCAGCCATCGCGCCCCCGTCCGGGCGGGAGGGCCGGGGTGCGACAGATTGGTATCAGAGCCTCCGGTTATTGCGAAATAGGTTTGCATTTAGTGAACTTAGTCTATAATCGTTAGTCTCCACACAACACATATTGCTTAGTATTAGTACTACTTGCATACATTATCGTACATATACACAATACGCACATTTTTGTTATGGTGTCACTGTCGTCATCATCTATGCTCGCATTCGACGAGAAGGGACATATTGTTCCTACACCTTCAGTATCAACACCATCGGTAGCGGTTGAGTTACCGAAACAAACCAACTATCACCCGAAGGCAGCACGTCTGATCCATTTGAGGAGGAGCAGCCGGTACACATATGCTACATCATCGGTGCCCGAATCGAAGAGGTGACGACAAAAGCTGATCGGGGATGAAACCGCAGTAAGTCAGGGGATGAAATAGGCCCTGTGGCTCAACCTTGATTGGAAAAACACTGATTCTCCTTCCTAACTCCTAAACAACATTCCCGTAGCCCTTTTGGTACTACCGCACTTACTACTTGCAAGGACAACATGAGGAGGTACCGAAATCGACTCCTTGTCACTCTTAGAATACCACCGAACGAACATTTTCGCTTGAGTTAAGAAGAACTAGAGCGACCATGCGAAGAGATTTCATTACTGGTGCATAAGAAACTACTTGATTGCTAGGTGGTCATCCACAAGCAGCTATCTTAGCATTCGCACAATGAGGGTCTCGACACCAAATGGCATGAGGAAAACACGCTCAAGCCAAAAAGCTATCCTTATAGGATCCACGCAAGATCCTATAATAGTATTCAACTCACATAACTATCCCAAGTATTAGCTTCGATAGGCTATTCAACCATACCTCATATGACTCTTGTTTGAATCTTGCCGTCATGAATAGACTCTGGATCTAGCAAAATCTAATACGCTCGAAGTAGAAGGAACTAGAATTCTTATGTAAGGTAAATTGACGATCATGGTGCGCAACATAATCGTGAATTTACAGGTACGCATGAACTCTGGAAAATCCTATTGTGAGCCTATTTTTGAAAACGCATACGATATTCGCTTATCCGTCATCCTGATGGTTGCAACGGAATTCCAGCAACGTATCAAGATTTCAACATAACGTTCATCAAATTTCCAGCTATAGTTCAGATTACCATGTATTCATGAAAGCCTCATGTTGCGACTTTACACTTCACATGAAGCAACGTATCAAATTTTTTTATGAGGACCCTGACAAGGATATTAGGGAGGACCCCATGGGGGAGTCACCCGACAATGCATCACCCATACTAGACTCACCCGAGCCTAAGAGGCAGTGACTTGAGCCAAATATTATCGCTATATTGACTCGGGACCTGACCTGGTCAGACGACCGAATCGAGTGTCTTGCAGAGGAACTAACACTGAGGAAGAGGAACAAGCGGCGGATTCTGATTTTGATTCCACTATCGATAATGCCTCCGATTAACTTAACGTAGACCTAGTAGAGACGGGTTGTGTCTCTGTACTCAAAATTTTGGAATCTTAGTGTTTTAGGTAGTAAATGAATTGTAACCAGTACAACTTATTATATATCAAGACTAATATCGGTTATTGAAAATTTTGTCTATGCCAATCAATGCATGTTTTCTTCTCATATCAATCATGTGATACATTAGTCATTAGACCTACACTAACGCTTATTCTCGCTATGAAGATCATGGCTGGAAGATGCGGAGGATGCAAGAATGCGGGAGGGCGTGGAAACATTAACCTCACCACAACGAAACTGAACGCACTAATCAGCAAACGAGTTGAGGAGGAAATCGCTGCACGTGAAACTGCACGTAACCAGAACCAACTGATCCAAGGGACAAATCCTAATCCACCCCACTGCACATTCAAAACATTCTTAGACTGCAAACCGCCTTCTTTCAATGGTACGGAGGGTGCTGCCGACCTCCTTCGATGGATTGATAAATTGGAAACAACTTTCATCATGAGCAACTGTAGGGTTAATGATCGCGTGAAGTATGCAACAGGAACCTTAGAGGGAGCAGCCCTCACTTGGTGGGATACGTATGTTCAAACCATAGGACGAAAAACATCTGATACTATACCTTGGGAAGAATTCAAAAGAATGATGAACCACGAATATTTCCCCCACGACAAGGTTCAGAAATTGGAAACAGAATTTCGAAACCATAGGATGATCGGTTCTGAGATCGAGGCATACACTTCTCGATCTTATGAGTTGGCCCACATGTGCCCAGAAATGGTGACCCCAGCCTACAGACATTTTGAAAGATACATTGAGGGATTGACACCACAGGTTCGAGATATGGTACTATCCGCTGACCCCACCACCTTACGACAAGCCGTTTACTTAGCTCATGAAATAACCGATACGGCAGTTATTCAAGGATTAATACCTCCACGTGGCTCAGTAATCAAAACCATCGACAACAAACGCAAATGGGCTAACTCTCTAAACGAAACCTCCACTCTACAACCATCAAGACGACGTAAGGGTGCCTATGTCGGCAAACACCCAATGTGCAACAACTGCGATTATCATCATCAACGAGGACCGTGTGAAAGCTATCAATGCCAACGGTGTGGAAAGTTAGGCCACGCAGCCGAAAACTGCAGAGGTGACCTAGTGACCAGAACTCCACAGCCATAACAGCAGAAATCCAAAACACCAAAAGGTTGCTTCGGATGTGGAAAGCCAGGGCACTTTAAAAGGGACTGCCCCCATGTGAATAACAACGGGGACGAAGCGCCGAAGAGTTGCTTCGAATGTGGAAAACCAGGGCACTTTAAGAAGGACTGCCCACATCTGAAGGACAACGACAATAACGGACACAACAACAGTCTGAAGAGACGATCCCTAGTGATTGGGGCTAAGAAAGTCAGAAATGATTCAAATCTTGCAACGGGTATGTATCTCTTAAACGATCATTACACTTCTGTATTGTTTGATATTGAAACTGAGAAAAGTCCTATATTTAAGCACCTTAGTAAATACTTGTCATAACCCCAATATCTTTAAAGGTTGAATACACCGTAGAGCTAGCTGATAGTAAACAGATTGTAACTAAGCACATTCTAAGAGAATGCACTTCAGAGCTAGCAAACCATAGATTTTAGATCGACCTCATGCCGGTCACACTAAGCAGTCATGATATTGTAGAGGGCATGGAATGCTTGTCTAAAAACTAAGCTAAAAACCATTTGCCACAACGAGGTTGTGCGCATATCTCTTCTTAGTGGAGAAACCATAGACAACAACGGTGAAAGGAGCGACACTCCTCTGTCCCCATGTGGAAGCCGGAACAATACCAATGCATTTCATTACCAAGTTACCCCGTACTCCTAGTGGATGTGACACTATCTGGGTAATTGTGGACTGACTGACCAAGTCAGCACATTTCCTTGCAACCAAGGAAAAACAAGAGGATGGAAGAGCTAGCCAGGATCTATGTCAAGGAAGCGGCCTCGCGACATGGAGTGCCAATCTCCATCATTTCAGACCTAGACGCCAGATTCACTTCGAACTTCTGGAAATCATTGCAAAAGTCGCTTGGCACGCGATTGGATATGAGTACAGCATACTACCCACAAACTGATGGCCAGAACGAACGTACAATACAAACTCTCGAAGATATGCTACGAGCATGCGTGGTAGACTTCGGCAACAGCTGGGAAACTCACCTACCATTGGTGGAGTTCTCCTATAACAACAGTTACCACACCAGCATCAAAGCAGCACCTTTTGAGGCACTCTACGGCAGGAAATGCCGATCCCCTATCTGCTGGGCGGAAGTGGGCGACAGTCAGCTCACTGGCCCGGAACTTGTATACGAAACGACAGAGAAGATTGTAGAGATCAGAAATCGTATGGCAGCAGCTCGTAATCGTCAAAAGAGCTATGCCGACAAACGCAGGAAGCCTTTGGAATTTCAGGTGGAGGATTTTTGTTTCTGAAAGTTTCACCATGGAAAGGCATCATTCGTTTCGGTAAACGAGGCAAACTGAACCCACGGTATATTGAACCATTCGAGATCCTGAAAAGGATTGGTCCGGTAGCATACCAACTCAACCTTCCAGCGGAACTCAATGGAGTTCACAACGTATTTCATGTATCAAACTTAAAGAAGTGTTTATCTGATGAGACACTCGTAATTCCACTGGATGAAATCCAGGTGGACGAACAACTACGGTTCGTGGAAGAACCGGTAGAGATCATGGACCGTGAGGTCAAGCAGCTTAAGCAGAGTCGGATTCAGATTGTCAGAGTCCGATGGAACTCAAAACGCGGACTTGAATTCACGTGGGAACATGAAGATCAGATGGTGCGCAAATATCCCCATCTTTTCAAACAAACAGCGTCGAACGTCGACAACAACGAATAAATTTCGGGACGAAATTTCCTTTCAACAAGGGGATGATGTGACAACCAGAAAATTTGTTTGTCAAACACTATCAACGACAACCAAATTTCGGGACGAAATTTCTTTCAACAAAGGGATGATGTGACTCCCGGCAATTTTAGGTAAATTGCAACTCTTACACTCTACGTATTTCACATACATAGTTTTCGTATTTCATTTAATTATATTTAATTAGATGAGTTGAACACACACAACTGCGAGATGATTGTTCAAGGAACTATCGAATCGTACATTGCACATTGTGCATTACATGTTGATTTGAATTAATCAAGCATGCAAACATTTCGTAAAACACGAACACAAACCATCGGAGATAATTCAAGGAATTATCAAAACACACGCACGGGTCTCACGAACGTTGGTGATCAATCAAACTTATATGTTATTATGAGATTATGTGCTAAACTCGCATTAGATGATTAGAATAAACGTTAGGAATCAAGGACGAGCGAAATCGAATCATCGAAATCGAAAAACAAGGAAATGGACCCAGCGCGGTACGCGAGGGACCCATGGCGAAAGGCTTCGCGATACGCGACGAAAACCGGGAGTCGAGACTCCCGAATCCCATCGCGGTACGCGATAAACATTTTTGATCGGGCATCGCGCTACGCGAACGCCATGCAGATCGAAATTATTATTTAAACTACCCCCAATTCATTTGTTCGGTTTCCTTTACACCCCACCGAGCAATTCCACTCAAAACTGAGTGAAACCCACTGGAATCCACTTCCAAATCATCTGGAATCACTAGCAAAGCCTTTCTTTGCAACTTGAAGTGTTCATTGATCATTGGAGCTTAAGGAAGAAGCCTTGGAAGCCATCTACAAAAAAGAAGGTCTCCATCAACCACTTGTAGCTTCTGTCCAGATCCAATCCATCCATCTAAGAGCGTCTAAGGTAGTTTTAAACGTTTTCCTAGTGTTAGATCATACATGCAATGGGTAATAACTCACATGCAACTCCATACGGTTATTGTGCACGAGATTGTTGGTGATTTGTTGTATAGATGTTATAGATTTACTGATTTTAAAGTATAAGAATGTTAGATTCGAGTTTTGTTGAGTTATTGGTTGATTTGATGATGTTTTGGTACACTTGCCATAAAAGGAAACTTTTATGTTGCAAGTCTTGGATTTGTGATGATCTAGACATGTTAGACATGTCTAGATGATGTCAAATGTGTATTGGAATGTTTAGAAACATATATGGATGATTGATTTTGTCAAAACTTGGTTTTATAGAAACTTGCTAAATATGGATTACAACACACCACAAAACACATACTCACACCTATATGGTTATAGGTGCTTACTAGCAGGTGCTAGCTTTCGCAGACGCGAACACCACATAAACTGGAACTGCTCTATCAGGTGAGTTCACGGCCCCTTTTTATCTTTTCTACCTTCGGGGGAGAAAACATTGCATTACAACCGTTTTTTAATAACAACTCATTTTATTTACGTATGGACATGCTTTATCATTATATGTATATGTGTGGGCCCCTATCACAACTAAAAGTCCTCGCGATACTCCTCGGATCGTTAATAGCATAACGCCTAGCGTGGTAATCTTGAATAGTACTATTTGGGCCTGACAAGCCCCACTACACCCGACTGGAGGTCGGAACAATGCAATATTGACCAACACTTTGCCATAGTCTTGTGATGGACATGGCGGGAGGCACCAACTGTCAGCTTCGGTACCATCCACAATATAATATAACTGTATTGACTAGCTATCAATCGATATATACTGCATTGTAATAATATGTAAATCTGCAAAAACTCTTACTTTAAACATTTTGATGTTTACTGCTTATGAAAAACCTGTGCTCTCACCAACCATTGTGTTGACCCTTTTTACTCGAATGTTTTCTCAGGTATGTAAGGCACGCACTTGAGGATAGGATGCTAGGATGGAG
Source organism: Mikania micrantha (assembly GCA_009363875.1). NCBI lineage: Eukaryota > Viridiplantae > Streptophyta > Magnoliopsida > Asterales > Asteraceae > Mikania > Mikania micrantha. Next base: position 43,680,239 of record CM018685.1, on the reverse strand, counting down.
TCCATGCATCAGCTTTAGTGTCTTAGGACATTTTGAGAGCATCTAAACATTTGACTTGATTTGTAATAAACTTATGTTGTTCTGATAACTACTATATTAACGCTTCCGCAACTTGTTAAATTAAACTGTTTTAATAACTTACATAATTTCCGCAACCCTGATTTTATAAAACTGTTTTATCCAAGTTATTGGATGTACGTATGCAACCAGACATGTAGGTCTCGCAACACTGTGTGACCGGAGACTGCGATCCTGCCAGATCAGCCAGCCATCGCGCCCCCGTCCGGGACGGGAGGGCCGGGGTGCGACATACCATATGTCTTAACTACCAATATTCTATTTTGGGCATAACAGGCAGTGTTGACTGCTTCTGCCCAAAAAGTTATTGGAAGTTTGGCATCAGACAACATGGTTCTTGCAGCCTTAATTAGTGTCCTATTCCTTCTCTCAGCAACACCATTTTGTTGTGGAGTCCTAGGAGCACTAAATTGTCTTGTGATACCTTTAGATTCACAAAAATAATTTAAAACGTGATTCTTGAATTCTGTTCCTTGATCTGATCTGATTATTTTTACATGGTGATCACTTTCATTCTCCACCCTAAGTATGAATGACTTTAGGGTCTCAGCAGTTTCATCTTTGGTACTTAAGAAAAATACCCAGGTATACCGAGAGAAATCATCAGTGACCACTAAGCAATATGACTTTCTACCAAGACTTTTAACACTTGCGGGCCAAACAAGTCCATATGCAGGACTGTTGTGATAGAATTTATCTCTTTGGCAAGGTGAGATGATTTGTGCTGCTTACCTTTTAAGTAAGCAACACATTTATCAACACAGATGAATTCCTTTGTTTGTAAACCAGTTACTAAGTTATTTTTGACAAGTTTATTCATATTTTTAAGGTTTACATGACAAAGTCTCCTATGCCAAAGAGATGGCTCATCAAGTGAAGCTTTTGAGACAAAGCAACTTATATTACTGAGAGGTGCAGCTGTGCTCATGTCTAGCATGTACATGTTGTTCCTTCTAGGAGCTCTGAGCAGGATCTGATCATTTGGGACTGCAAATCCTGGCTTCAGAACAATGCATTCATGCGCAGTAAACAACATGTTGTGCTTTTGATCACACACCTGTGATACACTCAGTAAATTGTAATTTAGTTCCTTTACAAAATGCACATTCTCAAAGCTTACCTTGCCATTTGTAATTGTGCCCCTACTTGTGATGTATCCTCCCACTAGATCACTTCCAAATGCAACAGATCCACCAAAGAATGGTTCATATTTGTGCAGGTTAGTCTTATTGCCTGTCATGTGCCTGGAACAGCCACTGTCAACTATCCACAAGTTGCTCTTTGATTCCTGATGTCCCTGCACATGACCAAAAGTGAATTAGTTTCTGATGGGAACCCAAGCCCATGTGGTCTTGGGTTTTCCATTAGCATCATTATAAGTGAATTTCTTTGACATCATCTGAGGTGGGACAGATGATGTGCTTGTTGTTGATTGGACTGGTGGTTGAACAGATGGTTCAGCTATTTCCTTTTTCTTCCATATATGTTTGACTTTTGAGGTTGTCGGAAGAGTTTGCTTCTTTTGACAGTCATCGGAAGCACTTTTTGTCTTCCCTTCTGATGACTTGGTTTTTGCTGACCAGTTGGGCTTTACTTCCGAAGTTATTCTTCTTTCGAAGGGAAATATTTCTTTGGTTTGTAGGAAGCCTTCTTTGCATGTGCTTCCGATGTTCTCTTTCCTTTGGAAACATTTCTTTCCTGATCTTCCAAAACAATCTTTTCGGCGGGTTTTGACCGGGTAAAGGTGGTAACGGTTCCAGTGATTCCCATTCCGAAACTTGTTTTTTCTATTAGAACCCTGTTTTGATTGGATGTTTAGTCCATAAAAAATATATACATAAAACAATTTGAGATAAAATTAAAAGAAAAAAATATCATGTGCAGCCCAAGATTTAGTGGTTTACAAACCGTTTTTTTTTTCAAATCGGTTCGGTTTCAAAACCTGTTTGGTACCCAGATTTAATATGAAAACTGGTTTGGCCCAAAACTTATTCGGTTTAGAAACAAGTTCACAGCATGAGTGGATCGAACCTATAGGAACTGGTTCGGGTAGGTTTCAAACCGGTTTGGTTTAAACTAGTTTTTTACAAGTTTAAACAAAAAACTTAAGTTTAAACACAAAACTTAAAAAACTTAATAAAAACTTTCACTGTCTATAAAAATAAAAGTACAAATAAACAAGTCGTAAATTCATAATCGTGATAAAAAAAAATACATATTTGAAAGTTGAAATTTTTTCTTGGCATTTAATTTTCATCCGCCGAACCCGAGCTATTGATTAATGTCTTATAATATGGCGCTTCTTCCTTGCCGGTTATTCCTTCTGACATTCCCGCCTCGACCTCGTTTTCGAGTACTTTCCTTTTGTATCCTTTCCCCGGCATCCAATTGCTCTTTCAAGCAAATTGACATCTCCACCGCAGGAGGAGTGACTTCTTCGTACTAAAATGACCATTGCCACTCACAGAAAAAGCCGATTTCAAAGCTACCCTAAAAACTTGGACGCTTAGTAGACCTCGAGCCATAGCGGATAGGATCGGGAATTGATCTACCTTACCTTTACACCAAGCCAAGATATCTAAATTCATATGGTTTTGGGCACTCATACTGGACAACAAGGCCGCCCCAATATATCTTCCAAATTCGCTACTTTGAGTGCTGCCCCATTGTCGTTTTGAGTTTTCATTCATTAAAGTATTATAAAATCGATGTAAGGTTCTTGAGAACTACTCGAGCTTGAAGCCACATTCCCAATTCAGACCTAAGTAAATGAAATTCGAATCTTTGCAAGATTAACGATAAGTAGTATCTTCAATAGTTTTTAATCCGTCTTGAACGGCCAATTTTATGTTGTGTGTAACACATCGACTATGGGAAAAAATATTCACAAATAGGTATATATTTTAATTTTAGTTGTTAGACTGCACTCATACTATTCGAGGTGTTATCAAATGAAGTTGAAAATATTTTGTTTTCCAATTTAAAACTTCTAATAACTTTAGGGTAGTCAAACAATTCAAAGGCAACTGTACGTTTCATTAATTGCCATGTACCTACTCAATGAGTTGTAAAACAAATGTAAGAATCAGGTGAATCGTGTTAAGCCAACTAAACATCACAAATTAAATTAACATCGGTTTCTAATTTTTTAAATCCTAAAATTAGTTCATTTTTAGCTTTTTCCACATTTTTAAACAATCTATTCTTAGAGTAGCACAACTTACGTGAGTATAACGAGGTTGTAGAGTTTGTTAAAAAAGCCGAGTTAGACGCGAGTTGTCGAAGTGGTTAAATAAAAAAAATTTCTTGGATCACGAAATGCGTCATTTGCTCCCGAACCACATAAACGTTATATGCAAACATATTCTCTTCATTCGTCATTGAAATTTGACCTCGTGACGCATGTTTTTCAAAAATTTACAATATTTCATCTCGATGTTGTTTTTCAAAGTGCTATTGGCATCGTTTTTATAAAAAAGGTACCACAAAACTTGCATTGAGTTTTGTTCGGCTCACTCGACATAACACATAAATCTAAGTTGCACCAAATTTCAGGGTTCTTCGTAAAAATAACTTCAACAACTTCAAGGGTGAAAGAGGCACCACTACCAACCGAGGAGTTACCACTTGATATCACCAGTTGAGAGTAGAGAGCGTTTAGAACGTCTTTTTTTTTGTTTTTGAGAGTGTAAAGAGCGTTTTTGAGTTGTGATTAAACAAAAACAACCAATACATATTTATACTAATTATTGGGGGACTAAAGTGCAAAATTTTGGAAAAAGGTCAAAAAACGGCTAGTTTTGGCAAAATATGGTCATGTTTTCGAACAGCTCGATATAGCCGTTAAAACCGGTTTGAAAATCGGTTTAGGAAACCGGTGTGGGTCGGTTTGGTTCCTAACAATAAAATCCCAAACAGGTTCTCAGCCCGAAGGTTTGGTTTAGTTTGGGACAGGTGTATGCCAAACCACTTTTGAGACCGGGCCGGGGTCATTTTGAAAAAAACCGGTTTGGTTGAAAGCCTCTGCCAAGACTCAAACTTGAGACCTATGGCTGGGAAGAAAATTCAAACCCTCAAACTCTCAAAGGACCCGACTGGGTTAGATGTTGTTTTGTTAAATTTCCACCCAAATATATGTAAAATCAGAATCCGAATCAGTAAAAAAATGCATTACTTAGTTATACCCGTTGTATTGCATTATTTCACTTATGTTTGTATAGATATGTAACATGGTTCTTAAAAAATTAATGTGTCATCAAATATAAGATATAAAATAGAGTAAATTGCATTTTAGTCCTTTATATTTACACAAAATTTCAGAGATAGTACTTTATGTTTCAAAATGCCAAAAACAGTCCTTTAAGTTTTCAAATGTTGCAAACTCAGTCCTTTCTCCGTTAAGGCGTTAAGTACTAACAGAATAAAGGACCATATCTGAAAACTTATGCAAACATAAAGGACCAAGAGTGAAATTTACTTAATTACTTATACGATTTTTTTTTACATTTATACCCCTATTCTGTTAGTACTTAACGGTGTTAACGGAGAAAGGACCGAGTTTGCAACATTTGGAAACTTAAAGGATTGTTTTTGACATTTTGAAACATAAAGGACTATCTCTGAAATTTTGTGTAAACATAAAGGACCAAAAGTGCAATTTACTCTATAAAATATTAATATATGAAGACAAAGGTTATAGCGGACATAGAGTGATCAAACTTTTTTATTAATTTTTATTATTAAGAGGTACTTTATTTATTTTATCTATATATACATAAAAACAAAGCTTAATTTTCATCTATCTAAAGGATCTTCCTGTTACAAGCACGCAAACTATTGGACCATAGTTATAATTTTTCGATCACAAAAACCAAAAGTGAAATTCAGATAGAATACAAGGACCATTCGTGTTCGATATTAATGATTTTATATTATAAAATATAAATGCTAATAATAAAAATAAATTAATAAATAAACAAAATATAAAATAAAAATGCTCACCAACTCCTTAGTCATATGATTGACCAAGCCAACAAGTCCAAAGGAAGCAACATCTCCAACTCACTTGCACCATCCAACCACTTTCCTTCATCATATCCCAATTCACCAAACCTCCTTTGCTCCTTCTCTATATAATCAGAAGCATTTATCCATTAACTTCAGGTTCACTTGCACAGCCTAATTATATTATTAGCTACCAATTCAATTATATTACAAACCCACCCTTAATTTGTTCACAGCAAAACATAATGGTGACCACAGGAGACTCTCAACCCACAAAACACCAAGAAGTTGGCCACAAGAGCCTCCTTCAAAGCGATGCACTCTATCAATACATTCTTGAAACCAGTGTTTACCCAAGAGAACCACAAGCCATGAAAGAGCTACGTGCGGTCACCGCTAAACACCCTTGGTAAGCAATTTTAATTAAGGCTGCTACAATTCCTAGATCAACAAAAATCTGAAATTTAACTTTTCAATTATTCAACCTTTTTAAAATCTGAAAAAAATTTAAACTATCGTTTGAAAAAAAAACAAATAGTCATTAACCTGATAAGATATTAGATTAAGGATTGTGTGGGACCAACTTTTTAATTTATTTCCATGAATAGCATTTTTGTCATTCCTTTGAAATATGTATCATTGCATTTAGCTTTTTTAACCATTGGACTTTGTTTTATGAATTACAGGAATCTTATGACGACATCAGCCGATGAAGGTCAATTTTTAAATCTACTTCTAAAGCTCATAAATGCTAAGAATACAATGGAGATCGGTGTTTACACCGGTTATTCTCTACTTTCAAGTGCTCTTGCTCTCCCAGAGGACGGAAAGATATTGGCATTGGATATAAACCGTGAAAATTACGAAATCGGTCTTCCGATTATCGAGAAAGCCGGTGTTGCTCATAAGATTGACTTTAGAGAAGGCCCTGCCCTTCCCCTTCTTGATCAAATGGTTAAAGATGTAAAATTGCATGGATCATTTGATTTTATCTTTGTTGATGCTGATAAAGATAACTACCTTAACTATCACAAAAGGTTAATTGATCTCGTGAAAATTGGTGGGGTCATTGGTTACGACAACACTCTTTGGAATGGGTCTCTAGTTGCCCCACCGGACGCACCGCTTAGAAAGTATGTTAGGTATTACAGAGATTTTGTGCTCGAACTAAACAAAGCTTTAGCTGTTGACCCAAGAGTGGAGATTTGTCAACTTCCTGTGGGTGATGGAATCACTTTGTGTCGTCGTATAAGTTAAGCACATATCATGGGTTATGTACAATATAAAGTTATATGATCAATGTGCATGTCAACTATTCTTTTTGGTGTTTCCTTTATGTAAAACCCGTAAAGAGAAACACGTTTGTAATTCTTTTCTTAATTTGACAATTTGTAATTTTTTCTTTCTTGTTTATAGCAAGTCCCTACATATTGTTTTAGATATATGGTTCATTTCCATTTGTTACTTGCATGCTAATACATATATATATATCTTAGTTTATGCGATACTACTAGGGGAAAAAACTGAGAAACTCAAGTGATCTAAAGGATTGTTTTGATCAACTTATTTTTAAGTATTTAATAAATAGTTAATTTTTTTTGTTAGTTTATGATATCACTTTAACAATTTTTAACTTACGGATTTAGGTCAATTATACTTAAGTTAATAAGCACATGCCAAATTATTTTAAAAAATAAAGCTGATTTTTAAAAGTTTAATAGATGCAAAAATCTTATATATAATTAACCTAATCCTACTTGGTGAAGTTCTTAATGTGTTGCTAAAATTTGTCCGGATTCCATCTTATTTTTTAAAGAAACTTATAGTACTAATGATCAACCTCATTTGTTAAGTTGTCTAATGTCAATTTCCTGATTACAAAGTCATGTATCATAGTTAATAGAGTAAAAGTCAATGGATTTAAATTTCCGCGCACCCATGATTTTTCATGTATTGAGTTCAAATCCTTGTTAAAGCAGGATACGCTCTTTGGGTTTCCTTTGGGAGAAGTTTCAAGTTCCTGAAGTGTCAAACAATGAAGACGGTTAAAATCTTCTCATAAGAGGGCTTGAACTCAGGTGATGATGGTGGATTAAATGTCTTTAAAAAATTATTATTAGAAACAAATCTGGAGACTTTATGTTAGTAACTTACTAACTTGACTTGGACAATACCAATCTTGGTCAAAATTAAACTCATTGTAGTCAAGTTTCAATTATGGTTGGCCAAGTCACATATCAACTGTAACCAATCAAACCCGCACCAACTTACCACCTTCCTTGATCCTTTACTCCACTTGACCAACTCCTACATCTTTATTCACCACTCGAACCATTTAAGGTTTCACTAATAGTGTCTAATACATTAGTAATATAAATCACCACTTAAAAAAAACTGACCTTGCATTTCACTTCTCAAATTGACATAAACACATTAGTAATGTAAATCAAGTGCGCGCGCGCCTTTGTCTGTGTAAGTTGTGATCTCAATATCATGAAAAGGAATGCATGGTAAGTCTCATGTATATTGGTGATCAACCCAACTAACTCTAACAAACGCTACTGTGATTCGGCTAACTAAACCGATGCTCTAATTAACATGCCCCATCGAGCTTAACATGATATGGATATGTGGAGTTTGATGAATCTAATGGTGATCTTTATTCTAATTAGATTAGCTTATTAACAAAAGTAATCATAATGAAATTTAAACGAGTCGGGGGTGTAGAATACACGTTTGTTTGATGGTTTTTGGATTCTCCAATCTTTGAATATGTTGAATCGGGTTGTTTAATCTAAACAACACTTCACAAGTATTTCTCTCTTACAATCTAATAGATGCAGAATGTCTGTTAGAAGGTTATCTCACACACTCAATGGTAAGTTAATAATCTTTGAATAACAGTAAGAACACAAGAAAAAAATCAAGCTCAAAGATATATTTCTCTCAAAGTATTACAAGTGTTGTGACCAGACCAGCACAAACACATACAAGCACACATAAACAGGTTTACAATGAGAGGTTATATAGCTAAGGCTACAACCGTATACACATAGGAATACAAGTTGGGTATACTAGAGAATACATATATAAAGCTTATTCTAGTATATGGAGTGTCTTAACAGGCTAACACACTTACTTACAATCATTACAAGTATAGACATTGACTTTACAAAGACTAGCTAAATACAAAAGACATTTAATGTTGTTGATCTTCAAGGCTTCAGATAATCTTTTGCATTTAATGCAGCTGTGGAGAAGTAAGGTGTTGTATCTGACTTTAGGTATGTTTATCCTTGTTGTTTTCAGACCAGCACGTTTGTTGTCAGTACCTTTTGTACTATAAAAGTACTCAGCTACAGTCTTTGTCAGAGTATAAACCTCAGAAATCTTTGTCTTTGGTGCAAAGGAGAATCTTCGGAAGCTGTTAGTCTTCAGAAGCCTTTAGTTCCTCAGAAGCTTTATGTCTTCAGAAGCATTGAAGCTTTAACTCTAAGTGTTGGCCTTCCAAAGTGTTTGTCTTGTACAACCTTCAGTAGGAGTTAGTTACACTTCGGAAGCAATGTTGCTTCCGAAGAGGAACTCCTTCCTTCCGAAGGCTGTTTGTTTGTGAAGTCTTTTATACTTAGACAAAATTGAAGTTTGGTGAGCATCAGCCTTTATTAGTCTTTACAGTCTCCCCCTAGGCTGATGCTACCAAAACTTCCTAATCAGATTCTCCTTGTCACCCTCTCTCCCCTCAGAACATGTGCCCTAGTCTTCACCCATTTAACTCCTACTCTCCCATCTGATCCATTATCTGGATTATCAAGAGGGAGTTTTTCCAAATCAAAGATAAAGGGCTCAGCTAGCACCATCAGTTGTGTCATCTCCAAGACTTTTATACCTCCATTGACCTAAATGAGTGTGAATATTTTGTGCAGTGCATCAAAGCTCCACTTCACTATAGGGATCTAGGTATGATGATGCTTCAGTCCATAGAGGTCTGTTGGATGATCTTTAGGCATTGGAGGTTTTGGTGTGACTTTTGGTTCTGAGGGTTATGTATCAGGTTCATAGTCAGAGGATATGGCAGTAGTTCTCTTTTTCCTTCTAGCCATGCTTTTTCTTCTTCTGAATCTTGTTTTATCCTGAGCAATAGCTTGACTCCTCTGATCTCTGGCCTGCTTATCTTCCACATTTGAGCCCACTCCTACATCTGTTGTTGCAGAGGGCTGTGGACCAGCATCCTCAGTTGTTGAGGGCTCTTTTCTCCTCTCATCAGCCTTTGATTGTCTCTCAGGATCATGGTTTGTTGATTGTTGCTTTCTTGTAGTCTCTTTACCCTTTTTGATCTTGATCACTGAAGAGATTGGCATGTTGTCCATAGAAGGACTTGATGGAGGAGAGGCTGGTTCTTCCTTAGGGTTTAGGGGGAACATGTTGGGGAACATGGCCTTTGTGACTTCCCCACACATGACTTCTTCCCCTTCTCTGATCCCAGATCCAGAGATGGGAAATTCAATGGTAGCTCCTCCCCCTAAACCTAAGCCTAAGTTTAGGCTTGCCCTTTGAGCCTGCATCTGCTCAATAGAAGGTAACTCACCTCTGGCAATTTTGGCCTTGATGTCCCTGACATGCATGTCCATGGTTGAGTTCTTCATAGGGCCTAGCTTCCGAGGATGAAAGCCATACTGCAGTACGATAGCCTTCATCTTGTCTCTGTAGGCTGTATCCTTTTGTTTCTTTGTTAGAGCAGTCATGGCTTTGGATGCAGCAACTGCCTGTTCTTGCTGCTGCACCCTATCCAACTCAGCAGCCATCTGACATCTGAGGCACCGACCAGAGCAACACTACATCAAAATCATATCCCTTCTTCTCAAGTAGAGCAGAGAGTCTAATCCGCTCTTCATCCAGAGAAGTGTCTGGTCGGCCCTTCTTCTTATTTGGTAACCTCTCCTCTTGTTCTGCTTCCTCCTCTGGGGTTAGTTTTCTTTTTCCTTTGTCCATAGCTTTTTCCCTAGAGGAGATGGATCCTGTACCCTCACCAGCTGGTTCTGTAGCCTTACCAGCTGGTTCATTAGCAAAAAGCTCCTCTGTGGAGGAATCATCAATAATGACTGGGCCTTCGGAAGCAGCTGCAGCTTCGGAGTTAACCTTAGCATTCAGTGCCCCCTCCGGTTGACCAACCACCTTGGGTGATTCTTTAGCAGTATCCATAGAGTGCTCAGGAATGGAGGAGAGGTCTTCAGCAGCCTCTGTCCCAGAAGGGGACACAGGTTCCATGGAGATTGGTTGTTCTTCTTGGGTAGTTTCCTCCATGGCAACCTGGGCTGTAGTCTCAGGAGGAGACTTAGACCTAGAGGGGGACTGAGGCTCCATAGAGACATTTGTTGTTGCATCTTCTTGCTCCGTCTCTTTTGCAGCCTCTGTTGCCTCAGAAGAAGAGGAAAAGGAAGTAGTGGGAATCATGGAAGTAAGTGCCCAAGAATTCATCCCATTCATTAGTCAGTGTAACTATGGATGGGTTGGCATCTTGTACACCTTCCTCTTCTTTTGCTTCTGGTCCTGACCCTGCAGATTGTACCTTCTCCCCCTTTTTGGTAGCATCAGGCGAGACAAAGGTAGTAGTAGCAGGATCAGGATGGAAGGGTTGAAGGATCACTGGGGGGCGCCTCCTGAGGTCCAAGATGGTGGCTTCTTTGTCTTGAACCTCCTGCCATAGGGTAGCAACCTCACCTTCCAGGTGAGCTACCCTGGCTTGGAGGGTTGTTATGATAGCTGTCAATTCCTGTGTTTTGGTGCCCTCATCCACATGAGTGGAGTCATTGGACGATGGAGTCCTGAGACTAGCTCCTACACCTCCACTACCAGATGTGGTTTCTTGGCACCCTGGATTCCCCTCATTGAGAAGGGCTTCAAAGAAGTCCTCCCCAGTGTGGGTTGCCGCAGGTGAGGTCCTAGTGCCTGTACCACTGACCTGAAGATCCAGAATAGGGTCAGCAGTAGTGGCAGCCTTATCTGCATTGACCCCTTCAGTACTCCTAGGGACAACCTCTAAAGTTGTAGGCTCTGGGTTAGGAAACCTAGCTTGTAGCTGTCACCACTCTCATAAGTGTTTGGGTAGTAGGAGAGAGTGGTTCCTCCACAGCTATAGCAGAGGTTCCTTGAGCCTGGGTGATAGTAAGGGTGGGGGCATTTCTGGGTGATAGGAACCTGGAGACTTGGGAGACAGTCTCTGAACTAGTGGAGTTGCTTCATTAGAAGCAGACTCAATAATAGAGGCATTACTTTGGATATTCTCAGGTATGTTTTGTGACATACAATGAGGGCTATCAGGCTGGTTAAGGGCTGCCACAGGTTCAAGAGGAAGAACCTGTGGAATAAAAACAGGTGTGGCTTTCACCTTAGGTGGAACTATGCCCTTGACAGTTCTTTTCACCTTTTTCTTGATGGGTTCAGAAGAAGGGGCCTGAACAGCTGTAGAGAGCTGTTCAGGGGTTCGGCGGCGTTTGTAGGTTATTTTGATGGGGTGGGGAACTGAAATGGAAGGTGTGGTGTCACACCCCCACCTTTCGTCACCTCGTGTATGATGTCACTGAACTGGTTGCGGAAGCATAGTGGTGATGTCTCTGAGATGAGGGGTGACTTACTTGATCCGATATCACAAGCACACATATTAACTTAAAGTAAATACATTGGAAGGTTCGTCATTAACATCCAAATTACAGTCTACAACAAAGTTTATTACATAATCTGATACATTTAAGTTCAACTAAGTGAAGTGCATCCTCACCATGTCGTCACCGTGGTCCTGCAAAAATGTTGAGTTTATAAACGTCAGCACAAAGCTGGTGAGTTCGACAGTTCAATTTAAAACAATATGATATGATAAATATGTTCTCAAGAAGTTCAATTCCGGATAACCATGGGACCCGTATCTAGTTCCTTTCGGACAGTTGTACGTTTCACGAAGATACTACCCGTCGGTAAATATCTTAATGCGTCATTATCTTAATGTCTATAACTAACATTAAGAAAGCGTTTTGGAAACAGGTACCAAACATTCACACTAGGGGAGATGCAATCCTCCCCCACATGGGTTCACTAGATACAGTTCAAGAGATGAGGACTTTTTGATACTGTGATAGAGATACTAACGGCAAAATCCCATGAAATCACACAAAAGTCACATGAAATCACACAGATAACAGTGAGGCATATCATATGTTCAGAAAAGGTTTGCAGAGTTACCCCGATGTTTATAAAACACTAAAAAGAAAAAGGGGTTGTACGAAACTCACCTGATGATATAAATGTAGCAAAATATCTCGAAGCTGATAACAAAGAGATGATTCTGCATTTAGTTATATTTAATGAGTTATTTATGTTCTAGTTTACTGATTAGATCTTTCTGAACGTTCAATGTCAAAGACATTGCTTTGTAAGTCATCAAACCGATATTAAATGTTTAATTGGTTACTTTAGTATTATATCATACAATGTATGATAATGTAGGAACCTACATTGCATTAGATTCCTAATACAAGGTTGATGACACTCTTGATTAATCAGAATAATCTCGGATTAACCAAATAGTTAATGTTGTTGATTATGATACTGTAACAGTTTCTAGATAATTTAATGGCTTAGGAATGATCAATCCTTGTTATTGTTTACCCAAATATCATGAAATATCACAATGTAGCATCAGAATAGGTGTTATAACCAAGTTTAACATACTAATCTGACTTTTATCATAAACATCAGATAATCTTTCCAATGAGTATGTTAATGATTGTGATTAGTTTGAAACACTTGGATTTAACCTTGCATTTCAAGGATTAATCCAACTAATCACCTACATTGTTATAATCAAATGGATTAAACCATTATAATCATGGGTATGGTTTCATGCAAACCGGGCATTACAACGGATCAAAACAAGGATTTAACCGTTAAAACATCATGTTCTTTGTTTATAATCAATCCTAGCCATCATCTAGGCAATAATCAACAATCCTAACTATGTCATTACGTTCAAAATCAAGATCTAATCAATCAAAATCAAACTAGAAGGTTAAAACGGATCATTACCTAATCTGACGGATATCTGCGGTTAAAACAATGATCAGAACTTGTAGAGATGATCCCTGGTGCGATCCTTGCGTTCAGAGGGCTTGAAAATGAAGGTTGGATGATGATTTGGTCGAGTTTTCGTCTGGTGGGTCGAAGAAGTTCGAGAAGTTGAAAAATTATCTTTCTGCATGAAATCTGATGAAGTAGATCAGATTTTTGCACCGCCACACCCGTCGCGTACCGCGACCAGAAGCCAAAGAAGGCTTCGCGTACCGCGAAGATTTTCGGGAATCTCAGATATTTTTCATGCATCGCGTACCGCGAAGGAAGCTCAACTCCTCCATCGCGTACCGCGACGAGCCCATTTGATTAATACTTAGAACTTTTTCTTCGTTTTTCGATTCCGGGCAATCCAGGACTCCGTTTTGCACACGGTTTTCGCCCACGTTCATCATTTCTCATGTACTATCAACCTGTAGTAATTTCAATCACCAAATTAGCGCGAATTTCTAAAACGACCAAATGTGATCACACCATTAATGACGTAATTCTCGTATGCAACTGTCACATGTGGGTTCAGCATCTGTGGGTGCAATAGAGCTGTCACCTTCTGGAGTAGGTAACTCCATAGAAGGAAGAAGAGGAGTAAAGTTCCCAAAGAACTGGTTACTCTTCTTCTTCTTCAATTGAACAAAAACCTTGGAAGTTACCAAGGGAACTTTGTATGTATTCCCAGTTAGTGAAAGTGCAGAACCTAACTCACTGTTAAATATATGCTGCAAAAACCTGGGATACTTACAAAACTTCTTTGGAGACGAAATATTGTCAACCAATTTATTGAAAATAAAAGCAGAGAAGTTAAAAAGTTGGTTTGAGATCAAGCCATGAATAGCCGAAGCTAAGTCAGATGGAACTTGATCCCAACCACCTGTCTTATTAGAAAGACAGTGTAAAAATAAGTGTATGAGGTACTTATAATTATAGGACACTCTACCCTTCAAATAAGTTGTTGAAGGAAGAGGACCTTCGTACCCCATTGACCTGAAGGTCGATGCTACCTCATCCTTAGTGAATGAGACCCTTCCCCCGACATCACAGAGTTGAAGATGTCGACAGATGGTCTCCACTGTGATCGAAATGGGATGGGCATCAATGGTGGCATTAAGAATCCGACCATTGGGAGATGAAGAAATTGGGTAAAAACCCCAAAACTGCTGGTGATGCAATTCATAAACCAGGGGTTGAACCGTGAGGGCGAATAAATACCTGCTCCTTCGAAGGAAGGAGATGATCGGAGCAAAATCAGCATCATTGTCTGCTGATAACTCCGCAGGAAGATTGTGAGTGGGTCTGAAGGCAAGAAGTTCCATGGCGATCGATGGTTTTTAGGTTAAAATTTGAGAGAAAAGCAATTAGAATTGAAACGGTGAGAGAAGGTGAATGAGCGGGAGACCTTTTATACCTTCGGATATCAACATTTAATATAGAAACACATTGAAATCCGGATGTCAGAGAAAGTGCTTCCGGAAACAGCTCATTTATTATTCAAAATTGGCTGAGAACAGATTTGCTTCCGAGAGAATTAGTCATCGGAAGTAGTTCATGAGATCAAAGATGTTCTTCGGAAGATACTTACTTCCGAAGCATATAAATATATCATCGGAAGTGTATCTTCTGAAGGTTTGGATATATTCATCAGAAGAAATGTTCTTCGGAAGACATCTCCTTCTGAAAAGTAAGTTCAGAAGATTGAGCTTCCGAAGGAATAATGTATCGGAAGGATAATACTTCAGAAGAGAATTTATCCTCTAAAGTGTGACTTCTTCTGACATTAGGAATGAAGAATGCTTCCAAAGACTTAAACTATCTTCTGAGGAGTAATTACTCATCAGAAGATAATTTAAGTTTATCTTCCGAAGAATTATTCATTCCTTTATTCATTTACTCAAAGTTAATCATGCCAATGGCTGTTATTAAGTACATGAATTTTCTTTCATCAAATGCTTTGGTGAAGAGACCAGCCAGATTGTGTTCTGTATCAACTTTGACCAAATGAATCAACTTTGACCAAATGAATCAACTTCTTCTCTGCACAATCTCTGATGAAGTGATATCTGATATCAATGTGCTTGGTCTTGGAGTGCTTGACAGGATTGTTAGTGATGGAGATTGCACTTGAATTGTCTATTCGTATAGGAGTGTTGAACAGCTCTACTCCATAATCCTTCATCTAATTTTGAATCCAAATGACTTGTGCATAACAGCTAGAAACAGCTATGTATTCTGCCTCTACAATAGAAGTAGAAACACAAGACTGTTTCTTGCATTGCCAAGACACAATTCTGGATCCAAGGAATTGACATCCCTCTGATGTGGATTTCTTGCTAATGTTGCAACCTCCATAATCACTGTCAGTATAAGCCATGAACTGAAAATCTTCATTTCTAGACCAGGTGCCCCTTTGAGGTATCTAAAGATTCTTTTCACAGCAAGCATGTGTGAGACTTTGGGATTGGCCTGAAATCTTGCACACAAGCAAGTTGCAAACATTATATCAGGCCTGCTTGCTGTGAGATACATCAAAGAACCAATCATTGCTCTGTATTGGTGTTGATCAACATCCTCCCCCTCAAGATCAGGGCTAAGGGATGTTGTCTTGGACATTGGAGTTCCCAGAGCTTTGCAATCAGTCAGCTTGAATCTTTCAAGAATGTCCTTGACGTACTTTGATTGACTAATAAAAATCTCTGTAGGAGTTTGTTTCACCTGTAATCCAAGAAAGAAAGTGAGTTCTCCCATTGAACTCATTTCAAACTTGGACTTCATTAGTGATTCAAAGTCCTTGCAGAGAGATTCATTTGTAGAACCAATGATAATGTCATCAACATAGATCTGTACTAGCATAATATGTTGATTGGACTTCTTGAAGAAGAGAGTTTTATCAATGGTTCCTCTCTTAAAGTTGTTAGCCAATAGAAAAGAAGATAAAGTTTCATACCACTTTCTGGGAGCTTGATGCAGCCCATAAAGAGCTTTATCAAGCTTACAGACATGGTCAGGAAACTTTGGATCTTCAAAACCATGAGGCTGACACACATACACCTCCTCATCAATCCTTCCATACAAAAATGCACTTTTCACATACATTTGAAAAACCATGAAGTTCTTGGCAGCTACAAAGGCTAAAAATATTCTGATTGCTTCAATTCTTGCAACTGGAGCAAAAACTTCATCATAATCAATGTCTTCTTCATGTGTATATCCCTGAACAACCAACCTTGCCTTGTTCTTGATGACCACTCCCTTGTCATCTTTCTTGTTCATGAACACCCATTTTGTTCCAATGGGATACTTACCCTTAGGTAAAGGGCAAATCTTCCAAACACCTTGCCTTTCAAGTTGAGGAAGCTCCTCATGCATTGCTTCTACCCAACTATTGTCTTTCAATGCCTCATCAACTTTCTTTGGTTCTACTTGGGATAGAAAGCAAGAAAACAAACAGATGTTTGCTTCATGCATAGAGCTTCTTGTTCTGACTCCTTCTTCAACATTACCAATAATGTTTTCAACTTGATGGGTGTTATGGATGCGAGTTCTAGGAATCACATCCAACTGGGAAGCTAGATCCAGATCTCTTGACTCAAGGTTAGGAGTACCACTTCAAGCTGGATTTCTGGCATATCTTGTGGTCTTTGATATTGGACTATTGTAGGATCACCTTCTCTGGGAGAAGAAGTTTCCACAGTGTCTGGAACTAATTGGACTGTTGAGGGACTCACATCTTCTTCTTGACTCAATGGAACTAAAGTAGAGTCGCTTAAAGGGACATCATGAGATGTGTTCACTGTCTCAGACTGAGAGACATCATTATGTGCTGAAGTGGATTCTGCCAAGATTTGTCTTGAAGCTATTAGCAGTTCAACACGAAAGTCTTCTTCTCTTGTGGACTGGGAGGAGTCTGTTGTAGTTGACTGTAACTCTGGAACATACTCTTTCACAAGATTAAATGCAGATGTAAGGCGATCAAGATCAAATAGCCAATCAGGACCAGTTCCAGGCTTATTGATAGTATGTTCATTAAACTGAACATTTGCAGACTCTTCAATAATTCTGGAAGCTTTGATGTATACTCTATATGCCTTAGCATGTGAAGAGTACCCAACAAAGTAGCCCTATGCTGATTTCTCAGCAAACTTGGCTAAGTGATCTTTGGTATTCAAGATGGTGCATTGACATCCAAATGGTTTGAGAAATCCAATAAATGGTTTTCTCTTATGTCAAATTTCATAAGGAGTCATACCATGTGTTTTAACTACCAATATTTTATTTTGGACATAACAGGCAGTGTTGACTGATTCTGCCCAAAAAGTTATTGGAAGTTTGGCATCAGACAACATGGATCTTGCAGCCTCAATTAGTGTCCTATTCCTTCTCTCAGCAACACCATTTTGTTGTGGAGTCCTAGGAGCACTAAATTGTCTTGTGATACCTTTAGATTCACAAAAAGAATTTAAAACATGATTCTTGAATTCTGTTCCTTGATCTAATCTGATTATTTTTACATGGTGATCACTTTCATTCTCCACCCTAAGTATGAATGACTTTAGGGTCTCAGCAGTTTCATCCTTGGTACTTAAGAAAAGTACCCAGGTATACCGAGAGAAATCATCCGTGACCACCAAGCAATATGACTTCATACCGAGACTTTTAACATTTGTAGGGCCAAACAAATCCATATGCAGCATATGCAGGACTGTTGTGATAGAATTTATCTCTTTGGCATGGTGAGATGATTTGTGCTGCTTACCTTTTAAGCAAGCAACACATTTATCAACACAGATGAACTCCTTTGTTGGTAAACCAATTACTAAGTTATTTTTGACAAGTTTATTCATATTTTTAAGGTTTACATGACAAAGTCCCCTATGCCAAAGAGATGACTCATCAAGTGAAGCTTTTGAGACAAAGCAACTTATATTACTGAGAGGTGCAACTGTGCTCATGTCTAGCATATACATGTTGTTCCTTCTAGGAGCTCTGAACAGGATCTAATCATTTGGGACTACAAATCCTGGCTTCAGAATAATGCATTCATGCTCAGTGAAGAACATGTTGTGCTTTTGATCACACACCTGTGATACACTCAATAAATTGTAATTTAGTTCTTTTACAAAATGCACATTCTCAAAACTTACCTTGCCATTTGTGATTGTGTCCCTACCTGTGATATAACCTCCCACTGGATCACTTCCAAAAGCAACAGACCCACCAAAGAATGGTTCATATTTGTGTAGGTGAGACTTGTTGCCTGTCATGTGCCTGGAACAACTACTGTCAACTATCCACAAGTTGCTCTTTGATTCTTGATGCCCCTGCACATGACCAGAAGTGAATTAGTTTTTGATGGGAACCCAAGCCCATGTGGTCTTGGGTTTTCCATTAGCATCACTGTAAGTAAATTTCTTTAACATCATCTTAGGTGGGACAGATGATGAGTTTGTTGTTGGTAAAACTGGTGATTGAACAGATGGTTCAGCTATTTCCCTTTTCCTCCATATATGTTTGACTCTTGAGGTTGTTGGAAGAGTTTGCTTCTTGTGACAGTCATCGGAAGCACTTTTTGTCTTCCCTTCCGATGACTTGGTTTTTGTTGACCAGTTGGGTTTTGCTTCCGAAGTTCTTCTTCTTCCGAAGGGAAAAGATTTCTTTGGTTTGTAGGAAGCTTTCTTTGCATGTGCTTCCGATGTTCTTTTTCCTTTGGAAGCCTTTCTTTCCAGATCTTCCGAAACATTCTTTTCGGAAGCCTTCCTATTCTGATTATCAGAAGTGCTTGCTTCCGATACTTGTTTTCCGAAACCTTTCTTGTCTTGTTTCTTCCAACTATCAGAAGTGCTTGCTTTCGATACTTTCTTTCTTGAGTTTCTTCCTGATTTTTTCGAAGAAACAGATGACTTGCTCCAACTCTCCTTTATTCCTCTTCCTTGTTTTTCAGAAAACATTCTGCTTCTTGGATTATAGAAACAATCCGCAGCAAAGTGATTTTTATCACCACACATCAAACATACAGTCTGATTGTTTAGAAATTGTTGATGCTGATGGTTGTTAAAGGAAGTTGAGCTTTGATTCACAGAAGATGATGGTTTGGATTTTCCAACAGACTTGTTGGCTGGAAGATTTACCTGTTTCCCTGAAAAACTGGCCTTTCTCTCCTTTGACCTACCCCTTTTGGACTTGTCAAATGGACAAGTGACATAGTCATCTGAGGAGGTACTCCCAGTTTGTATGTTCTTAGCTTTGACAAAAACTGATGCCTGTTCTTGGTTTTCTTATTTATTTTCTTTATTTTCAAAGCTGGTTTTTCAGTTTCTAAAGTATTGGGAGAAACATCCTCATCTGAGCATGATGAGTTACTTGGGTTTAGATCAGAGAGATTATCAGTTTGGTCCACCTTGTGTATGTCCAATTCATCATCATACACAAGGTCAACTACTGGTTTACACCTAATCTCCATCATGGGAGTGTAGGCAGATGGAGGCCCTACTTTGTTATAACCCAGGCCAGCCCCCTTTTTATTCACCAGTTCAGTTGTGCTGCTCATTTTGAAAAGCTTTTCATATTTTTCGCCTTGGCTTAAAAATTTGTCTCTATAAGACTCAGCCAATACAAGTTCAGTCTTGGAAGTGGTTAATCTTTCTAAAAGATTGTTAATTTGACACTGTTTGTTAGTGTCTTCATGTTTTAAGCTAGAAATGGTCTTTTCCATTTCTTCAATCTTTTCTTTGTAATTTCTTTCACATTCAAAAAAATTTGCCTTGACTACTTGTAATGACTCAAGTTCATTACAGAGTTGAGAATTTATTCTTTTAAAAACATTTAACTTCTCTAAACATTCAGGTGTGCACATATCCTCAGTTACCTTGAATGAAGAAGTTGAATCATTTTCCATCAGAGCACTGTTGGAGATAGAAGGATCTTCAGCTTGGAAGCTCCAATCTGCAAAGTCTTGCTCTGCAATGCTTGCATTGTTAGAGCTTGATGGTCTTTGAGGTGGTTGCCCAGAAGTTGATGGCTGAGTGCCTGTGGACTTTCATTCCCTAGCAAAGTGCCCTAACTGTTGGCAGTTGAAGCATTTGAGCTTGGACTTGTCAAGACCAAACCCAGTTTTCATATTGTGCTTTTTGAATTGCCTGCCAGTTCTTTGGTAGAACTTCTTTGCTCTATAGGAGATCATGGCCATCTGGTAGTTGATGTCCATCTCATCAAGATCATCTGCGGGAATGCCATCTAAGTCTTCCTGGCATAAGTGAAAGTAATTGGTTTCCTCAGCCATGAATGCTCCTTGCCCAGATATTAAAAGTGGAGTTGGGTTGGAAAAAGGGTTTGTGTGAGTGGTTGTTGGAGCTGGTGTTTCAGGAAAGCTGACAATGGGTGTGGAGGTAGGGTGGTAGATGGGTTGATAACTCTGGTAAGAAGGGTTGTTGATGGGTGCAGAGAGTGCTGCTGAACCAGAAGTTATATGAGAGGACTTAGGTTCCTGGACATCTATTTCCATCTGGTAAGCACTGAGTATACCAAACAGTTCACTTAGCTTTAGAGTTCTTAAATTTTCTGTCCTCCGGATGGCCACAGAGTATATGTTCCAAGCATGAGGAAGTGATCTAACAAACTTTCTGATCACATGCATCCTGGTTCTCCATTTTGACACCTGCAGCTATTAACTCATCAACCAGTTGAACATACTTGAGATATTGAGAAGTCATCTTCTCATTGTTCTGTTGACAGAAGTTCTCAAACTTCTGTTTCAGCATATCTTTCTTGTTCTCTTTGACATCTTCAGAACCTTCATACATCTGTTGTAGAAAATTCCACAGCTCATGAGCATATTTGCATTTCTTGAATGCATGTATGATTGAGTTAGGTATGGCCATCTTGATGAGCCACAAAGCCTTCAAGTCCACTTCCATTCTCTTGTAGTCTTCATCAGAATAGAGAGCTAGATCCTTTGGCACAGGAGCTCCACTCGCACCAGCAGTAGGAACAGTAGGGATGAAAGGCCCTTCAAGAACTGACTTCTAGAGTTTGAAGTCATGGTTCCTGATGAATCCCTCCATCCTAATTTTACAAGTGTCATAGTCTTCTGGAGTGAACATTGGTGGCTTGTTGAGAGTACCATTTTCTGTATCATGTTTGTTAGGTACAACCATTTGAATAAACAAACAGAATATGAGATTTGAAGTATTGAGATTTTAGAAGAAATTGAATATGAGTTTCTAACAGATGCGGAATGTCTGTTAGAAGGTTATCTCACACACTCAATGGTAAGTTAATAATCTTTGAATAACAGTAAGAACACAAGAACAAATTCAAGCTCAAAGATATATTTCTCTCAAAGTATTACAAGTGTTGTGACCAGACAAGCACAAACACATACAAGCACACATAAACAGGTTTACAATGAGAGGTTATATAGCTAAGGCTACAACCGTATACACGTAGGAATGCAAGTTGGGTATACTAGACAATACATAAAGTAAAGCTTATTCTAGTATATGGAGTGTCTTAACAGGCTCAGACACTTACTTACAATCATTACAAGTATAGACATTGACTTTACAAAGACTAGCTAAATACAAAAGACATTTAATGTTGTTGATCTTCAAGGCTTCAGATAATCTTTTGCATTTAATGCAGCTGCAGAGAAGTAAGGAGTTGTATCTGAATTTAGGTATGTTTATCCTTGTTGTTCTCAGACCAACACGTCTGTTGTCAGTACCTTTTGTACTATAAAAGTACTCAGCTACAGTCTTTGTCAGAGTATAAACCTCAGAAGTCTTTGTCTTTGATGCAAAGGAGAATCTTCAGAAGCTGTTAGTCTTCAAAAGCCTTAAGTTCTTCAGAAGCTTTATGTCTTCAGAAGCTTTGAAGCTTTAACTCTAAGTGTTGGCCTTCCGAAGTGTTTGTCTTGTACAGCCTTCAACTTTGATTATACAACTCTTCTGGTTCTAACTTGAATCATACAAATTTTATATTTGTTCTAGATCACTTGAGTTATATCAAATTGAAAATTTTACCACGAATCTTAAATAGTTTGAGTTTGTGATTCTTAGGAATTTCTAACACTGATATGTACTAAAGGGTTAGGAATGTAATTGTAAATAAGTATGAGGACTTATTAGCTATTAGTGTGTTTTAGAGTGGTTAATTGTAGTAAAGTTGGTTAAGGTCGTTTATATAAGACCTAACGATAATAACAGAAAAGATATTCGAGTTGTGAGCTAAATTTCTTCCAGTCAATTCTTTGTTCTTATCATTGGTATCAGACCTAACGATTCTCGGTAGCTCTTTGATTGATCATGTCGACGCGAAGCAAAACCGATTTGGAGAATATTGCTGATGAACATGCGATGTCGTTGATCAAGGTGGGCGCGTATATGCAGAAATCTGAGCAAAATTTTGCAATGTTGAATGCAAATTTGGAAGCAATTTTTGGCGACGTTGAATAACAGTTCGGGATTCAATTCTAATGGTGAGGGAGAGGGTACAACTTCTAGTCATGGATGAACGATTCGTACTAGAGATCGATTTCATAGAGTCGGAAAGATTGAATTTCCAAAATTCAATGGTGATGAAGTAGAAGATTGGATTTATTGTTGTGAGCATTTTTTTTGCTATTGATGAGACGCCAGAGCATTACAAGGTTCGATATGCAGCGATACACTTGGAAGGAGATGCAGTTAAATGCATCAGTCTTTTATTAAAACAAGGAATGTGTTGCTTACTGAAATTTCATGGAAAGAGTATTCAGAAGCCATTATAGCAAGATTTTCTCCTACTCTTTTTGACGATGCAATGGGAATTTTGACTTCTTTAAGTAAAAAGGGTTCTGTAGAGGACTTTTGTCGCCAATTTGACTCTTGTTTATTGCAAGTTTATATTCCTTAGCCTTATGTTGTAAGTATTTTTCTGAAAGCATTGAAATTGGAGATTGCTGGTCCTGTTAAAATGTTTCAACCTAAGACATTAAGGGAGACTTTATATTTGGCTAAGATTTAAGAATCTACTTTAGTAAATTCCAGTGTTGCTAATAGTTTCAAAAGTTATGCTTCATATAATAAGTCAAGCACTGTTATTAAAATACCAGTACCTGAGTCTTAGTTACCTTTATTACCAGCCCCTTCTCAAACTAAAAGATTAACTACGGCAAGGCATTTGTCTAGTAAGGATATAGAGGGAAAAAGGGCTAGGGGTGAGTGCTTTTGGTGCACTGAAAAGTTTACCCTCGGGCATAAATGTACCAATAAGCAATTGTTTGTTTTGCAAGTTTCTGGGTTAGATGATGAGGAGGATAAATCAGATTAGATGATGAGAAGGATAAATCACATTAACGGATTTCTTATGATCCCGGAATCGTGAAACGAAGATTAACTCAAAATTGGAAGAAACCCCCGTGGGGCGGTACGCCCCGGGCCATGCACCTAGTTGGGGCGATGCCCGGGGTCACTATGTCGGCAAAAATATGTTTAAGCGATCAGATTGCGTGGAGAACCTCAAAACACATTCCTTTCAACCATAATCGACCTCCAGACGAAGAAAATCAACCTTCTATCATCCTAACTCCATTTTTGAACCATCAGAAGCCATAAATCGCACCAACAATCATATCTGCAAGTCCCGATCGCTGTTTTAACCGCAGAACTTCGTTAGATCAGGTAATGGTTCATTTTAACCTTCTAGTTTGATTTTGATTGATTAAATCTTGTTTTTGAACGTAATGAGATAGTTAGGGTTGTTGATTATTGCCTAGATGATGGCTAGGATTGATTATAAATGAAGAACACGATGTTTTAACGGTTAAATCCTTGTTTTGATCCGTTGTAATGTCCGGTTTGCATGAAATCATACCCATGATTATAATGGTTTAAACCATTTGATTATGACAATGTAGGTGATTAGTTTGATTAATCTTTGAAATGCAAAGGTTAAATCTAAGTGTTTCAAACTAATCACAATCATTAACATACTCATTGGAATGATTATCCGATGCTTATGATAACAGTCAGATTAGTATGTTAAACATGGTTATTACACCTATCCTAATGCTACATTGTGATATTTCATGATATTTGGGTAATCAATAACAAGGATTAATCATTCCTAAGCCATTAAACCATCTAGAAACTGTTTTAGCATTATAATCAACAACATTAACTATTTGGTTAATCCTAGATTATTCTGATTAATCAAGAGTGTCATCAACCTTGTATTGAGAATCTAATGCAATGTAGGTTTCTATATTATCATACATTGTATGATATGATAACAAATTAATCAATTAAATACTTAATATCGGTTTGATGACTTTCAAGACAATGTCTTTGACACTGGACGTTCAAAAAGATCTAATCAGTAAACTAGAACATAAATAACTCATTAAATATAACTAAATGCAGAATCATCTCTTTGTTATCAGCTTCGAGATATTTTTCTACCTTTATATCATCAGGTGAGTTTCGTGCAACCCCCTTTTCTTTTTAATGTTTTATAAATATCGGGGTAACTCTGCAAACCTTTTCTGAACGTATGATATGCATCACTGTTATCTGTGTGATTTCATGTGACTTTTGTGTGATTTCATGGGATTTTGCCGTTAGTATCTCTATCACAGTATCAAAAGTCCTCATCTCTTGAACTGTATCTAGTGAACTCATGTGGGGCCGAACAGGAATCATTGATAGTACTATTGGCTGACAACCCATTTGCTGGGAGGATTGCATCTCCCCTTGTGTGAATGTTTGGTACCTGTTTCCAAACACTTTCTTAATGTTAGTGATAGACATTAAGATAATGAAGCATTAAGATATTTACCGACGGGTAGTATCTTCGTGAAACGTACAACTGTCCGAAAGGAACTAGATACGGGTCCCATGGTTATCCGGAACTGAACTTTTGAGAACATACTTATCATATCATATTGTTTTAAATTGAACTGTCGAACTCACCAGCTTTGTGCTGATGTTTCAAACTCAAACCTTTTTGCAGGTAAACAGTAATCGCCGGTGAGGATACACTTTTGGAGTACTTGCACTTGAATAGTTTAGTTTGTAATTAAACAAGCTTAGCTGTAATGTAATTGTGATTGCGACATCCTTGTAATGTAATTATTTTAAGTTAATCTGTGTGCTTGTGATATCGGATCAAGTAAGTCACACCTCACCTCAGAGACATCACCACTATGCTTCCACAACCGTTTCCGTGACATCATCAACAGGTGACGAGAGGTCGGGGTGTGACAGGGTGGTATCAGAGCCACAGGTTATAGAATTTAGGTTGACTTAGAGACCTAGACTATAACCATAGGCTCGTATAGTGACACAGAGTGCACCGAACATTAATAACGAACAACACTTGTTTTGAATAAAGCCAGAATAATCAGGTGGTACAAATTCCAGTTATGAGTGGCCAGCATAACTGAAAATTGCAACACGTGTGCATTCTAGTTTAATTTAATTCAAGCGGAACATTAATAACTATAAAGACGAATAGTTGTCTGAGATAGGAAAGAACATCATATCATGTCCATGTTTATGTTAAATATCGTTATTTAATATTTACTTCATGATACTGATTAGAGATTTTGATTGTACAGCGATGGCCGATCAAGCCGAACAGTATATTTTCCAGAGAATTCCCTATCTGAGGTTGGACGACACCCCGAGTTCTAGTGCAGGATCAGACTCGGATCCTAGTGACGCTTCATCTGCAGCCTCTCAGGTGATCCCTGCCGGACCGCATACACCATCATCCCCCAGACCTGTTACTCCACCACCACCACCATCACCAGTACTACCACCAGCAGCCCCCATTCTACCCAGTCCTCCTCATTCTCCCTTGGTTCATGCTTCTGCTGAGAGGAGACAGAGCTCCTCTCCACGGAGAGTCCCTGCGTGGGACGGATTACGACGGATGCGGGGACAAGCCCGCAAGACCACGGGGCTACCCCCTAGACATCAGATGGCTCCACGAGATGAGCCACAGACCGTACATGAGGTGGGAGAATCCTCTCACCAAGCTGAGCTGCGGGCCCAAATGCAGTAGGTCTCTCAAGACCTGCAGGGCCTGAGGCAGGACCTTCACCACCATCAGACTACCCTAGAGGATACCTGCACCACAGTACTTGAGATTCTTACTTCACACCTGACTTTGATGGAGCAGGTGAATCTCATGGGTACTGATAGTGGTGTACAAAAAAACCGGTTACCCGAACCGAACCGGTTTTGGGACCGGTTAGAAACCGGTTTGGGAACCGGTTATTGGTACCGGTTTGTGCTACGTGGAAAAACCGGCGGTTAGAGACCGGTTGGGAGATTTTTGGGCGAAACCGATTTAGAACCGGTTAAAGCAAAACCGGTTTTTTTGACCGGGTAGAAACCGGTTATAGTTCAAAAATCTAGCCGTTACTAGCCGTTGGAGATTAAAAACTAGCCGTTGACACCGGTTAACCGATCGAGCAAAATAAAAAAACTAGCCGTTTCTAGCCGTTTTTTACAATTTTTTGAACCATTTTGCCCCTGAACGTTAGTATAAATAGATGGGGATTGTTTTGGTTTGATCACACAACATCTTACAACATCTCTTCTTCTTAAACGCTCGAAAACGATCAAATACGCTCAAAAAACGATCTCCTACTTCTTCTCGATTCAATCTCTTCTTCTATTACATTCGTAATTCTAATTCAATCTTTATTTCATCCATGGCAAGCTCACGAAGTGGTCATAGTTCCGTTGGTGTTGGTGCATCCACTTCAAACGAACCAACCGTTGTTAGAATAAAAACTACAACGAGGAACAAAGAGCTATTTCAACATTTCGACTTATGCGAAATGTCGAACGGTGTCGATAAGGCACGGTGCAAAGGTTGCGGTACTTTTCTTAAACCGGAATCTAATTCTAATTTAAGAAGCCATTTGACGAAGCATTGTGTTGTTGTCAAAAATAATCCCGCAAACGATCAAGCACAAATGTCTCAAGAGTGCGGGGTTTGGAATTTCGATCCCAACATGGTTCGTGAAATGATGGGGAACTTGGTGATTCAAGAAAGTTTGCCATTCAATCATTTTGACAACCCACGCTTGACGAAGATGATTCAAAAGGCGCTACAACCACGATATCATCAAGTAAGTCGAACTACTATTAGACGCGATTGTTTAAAACATTGGCGTCAAGCCAAACAAGAATTAATTTTAGGTTTTCAAGATTTAAAAACCGGTGTTAACCTAACAACGGATGTTTGGTCGGCACCTCACGGTTTGCCCGAATCGTACCTTTGCGTTACCGCGCATTGGATTGATCCCGATTCTTGGCAAATGATGAAACGTACGATTGCGTTCGAAATGTTTCCGTATCCTCACACGGGGGATAATTTGTTTTACATGTTAGATGGAATAATACAAACATTCCATTTACAAGATAAAATACTTTCTATAAGTTTTGATAACGCTTCAAATAATACGAATGCTGTTCAAAAATTAAAACTTAAATATAAACCGATATGTAACGGTGCTTTTTTTTCATACAAGATGCGTTGCTCACATTATTAACTTGGTTGTGAGTGATGCTCTTGCGGTTGAGGGAATGAATATGTTAAAAGAAAAATTTAAACAAATGTTAAAGGATGTTTTTATGAAAAGTCGTAGAAGATATTTGGAATATCAAAAATTATGTGAGGATACGAACTCCATCTTTTTAGGTCCGTCTTGGGACGTACCAACAAGATGGAATTCGACTTGGCGTATGTTTAACAGTGCCTTACGACAAAGGGAAACCTTGGAAGTATTTCATAACAATTTAGTGGAAGAACGTAAGGCTAAAAGATTTAATCGCCGATGTTGGGACGCCATAGGAGAATTTACTAGTTTATTTGGAGTTTTTAAAAATTCAACAACAATTTTATCGGGAGTTTATTATCCCACGTCTTGTTTGGTTCTTCAACAATTATTTATAATGACAAGAAAAATTAACGAATTTCCATCGACGGGTGAAAATAATGAAATATATACAGGAATGTTACTTCCAATGAAATTAAAACTAATGAAATACTTTCAAGAAATGCCGCCCGTATTTACTTGTGCGACGGCATTAAACCCATGTTTCAATGGTGCCGGCGTTGAAACATTAGTTGATGAAATAGTCAGTGCTTTGGGTTTGGATTTGGAAGACCCAAACTTTGCAACAAACACTAAAAATAACTTTAACATATATTTTCAAAATATGTTTGATCATTATTTACAAAAATATGGTGAAACATCTAACATACAACAAACAATGTATGCGGCTTCTACTTCGAGTAGAAGCCAAGATGTTAACTTTGATTTATTTAACACATTAAGACAAAATGTAACTAAACGAGCCCGAGGTACTAGCGCAAGTAGCGAACTAGGAAGGTACCTAGGGACAGATTGGATTTCCGGTCTTACGCCGGAAGAATTTGAAAACTTTGATATTTTGGCCTGGTGGAAACAAAAGGAACCCCACTTTCCGATTCTATCTGCCATGGCCCGTGATTTACTAAGCGTCCAAGCTTCTACGGTAGCTTCGGAGTCTTCTTTTTCTCTTAGTGGCAGGGTTTTATCGATATGAACGACGAGGCTTACTCCTGCATCATTGGAGATGTGCATTTGCTTGAAAGACCTTTTGGACGCAATGGAACGTGTACAAGACCACACACAACTTGAAGGCGAGATTGAGATAGAAGTGACAATACACGATGTTGAAGTTGAGGAAGGAATGACATTCCCACTTTCCGACGAAGAACAGGCAATGGATGAATGGATGCGGAACAATAGTCCGGAACTACAATCCGAAGCACCAAGCGAAGACTAATTTCTATTTTCGATTTTGTATTTAATTTTGTAACTTTAAATCTTGTGTAATTAATTTATTTTAATGAAATATGCTATTTGAAATCCTTACTAATAAAGTTCATCGAATTTTATTTAATCAAAACCTTAAACTAATAATTACTAAACCCTAATAAACCTTAAACTAATCAAACTAATATTAAACTAATAACTAATAAACCTTAAAATAATCAACTCATAATTACTAAACCCTAATAAAACCTTAAACTAATCAAACTAATATTAAACTAATAACTAATAAACCTTAAAACCTTAAACTAATAATTACTAAACCCTAATAAACCTTAAACTAATCAAACTAATATTAAACTAATAACTAATAAACCTTAAAACCTTAAACTAATAATTACTAAACCCTAATAAACCTTAAACTAATTATAGTAATTAGTTTAAGGTTTATTAGGGTTTAGTAATTATTAGTTTAAGGTTTTAAGGTTTATTAGTTATTAGTTTAATATTAGTTTGATTAGTTTAAGGTTTATTAGGGTTTAGTAATTATTAGTTTAAGGTTTTAAGGTTTATTAGGGTTTAGTAATTATTATTTATTAGTTTTAGATTTGATTTTGTTAAGTATTTTATTTTTATTTTTTTTTATTATGATTTTATTAATTTAACTTTAAGGTTGAAAACGTATAATAAAAAAAAACAGTTCAATACGGTTACGGTTCAACACTCTAAGTCTAACGGACGGATCAAACGGATTAACGGATAAAAAAAAGGTTTAAAAACCGGTTTTTGAACCGGTTTGGCCGGTTAACCGGTCCGGTTTATACCCGGTTCGGTTCCATAGGTTACAGATTTTAGGTTAAAAACACCGGTTAATAACCGAACCGGTTTTTAGGAAAAACCGGTGAACCCTACGTACTGGTTAACCGGTTCGGGTAATTTAAAAACCGGTTTGGACCGGTTAACCAATTTGTGCACCTCTAGGTACTGATGCCCAGGCTTGGAGGGCGACCTTAGAAGAGCGTTTGAGTAGGACCTGGAGACAGGCACTGGTTGCTGCATGTTGGCAGCAAGTTGCAGTCTGGAGAGAGAGACTGCAAGGCTGGATTTGGATGCTTGGTACACTGAGCACTGAGGCTAGACTCTTATGTTTAGCTATAGTATTGGCTACTATAGCTATTATACTAGCCTGCTTACCGTATTTCCTGCGGTAAGTGTGATTGAGCATCACTCATTTTTGGGAATTATCATTGTACATACCGTAGATGCATATGTTGTTATCTGTATGGATGTTGTAGTAACAATCGTTTGTATCAAACTCTATGATAGTGCTAATAAATTGTTGTTTTGTGTATTTAATTGTGTAATGGGTTATGTATGTTGTGTGTGATTGGTGTGTTAATATCAAATTCATGTAATCAACAACTAGAGACTAAAAACAATTGCAAGTAAGAACATATCAACTTGAGAACATATCTATTGCCAGTGTGGCAATGTATCATATCATTGTGATTTCAAAGTCCTGTGTGGCAACATTTCAATTGTCTGTGTGACAACATTTCAAAGTCCTGTGTGGCATCATTTCAAAGTCCTGTGTGGCAACATTTCAATTGTCTGTGTGACAACATTTCAAAGTCCTGTGTGGCAACATTTCAATTGTCTGTGTGACAACATTTCAAAGTCCTGTGTGGCATCATATCAAAGTCCTGTGTGGCAACATTTCAATTGTCTGTGTGACAACATTTCAAAGTCCTGTGTGGCATCATATCAAAGTCCTGTGTGGCAACATTTCAAAGTCATGTGTGGCAACATTTCAAAGTCCTGTGTAATATTTTGACAAGTTGTTGAATTATCAGGACTGAGTATAACTACGAATATCTGTGTGATCTGCGTGTATTGAGAACATGTCTGGACTAAATTCATGTAGTTATACTGTATTCTTTATAATCACATTTCAATATAAATTTTCAGTGTAACTGAATATGATTGAATTTATGTGATATAACGGGTTATATCTTTAATGTTCTTAAACTGACCTGAGTTTGTCTGCTTGTGAGCAGATTAATGGCTCCTAAAAGAGGTCGACCAGCTAGAGAGCTACCCAGAACATTACAAACCCTGAACAGAATCAAATTCCACCTTTGAATGTTGAATCAAATCCGGATCCGCGTGTTAATCCGGAAGTAAACGTGGTTCCACCTGGGAACATGGAAACGAATACTGCTCCACCAGTGAACCCTGAAGCAAACATTGTTCCACCTGCTGGTACAAGTGGATCTGAAACAAATGAAGCTATGATAGCACGAATTGTGCGTGAACAACTATCTGCTTGTGGTGTCCTGACACAACACCAACCACATATCACCGCAGGTTCTGGTGGGGACCACGATCATGCTGAACATAATGCTACTGGTGGTCACGTCGAAACTCATACTACCACCGGTGCAACAACCACAAAAACAACTGTTCCTGATCCACCACAGCAAGGGTGTACATATAAGTACTTTACTTCTTGCAACCCTCCTACTTTTACAGGCAAGGAAGGAGCGGCTGGTCTTTTACGGTGGATCGAGGAGATGGAAACCAAACTCAAAATCAGCCAATGTTTGGCAGAGCATAAGGTGTCTTATGCTGCCTGTTCTCTGAAAGACTCAGCTTTGACCTGGTGGAATACCCAGGCCAAGACTTTGGGTTCAGCCACAGTTGACTCAATGGGCTGGAACGATTTCAAAACTCTGATTAGATCAGAGTACTGCCCAATCACTGAAATTCAAAAACTCCAGGAGGAATTCTGGAATCACTCTATGATCGGTGCTGATTGTTTGGCTTACACCGATCGGTTTCACGAACTTACGTGTTTACTTCCCGATATGTTTCCTACGGAAGCAGCTTTAATCGAGAAGTACATTAAGGGTTTGATTCCCCAGATTCGGGGAATGGTGACTCCTGCTGAACCTACAACTCTGAAACATACAATTCTTTTGACCACTAAGCTTACCAATGAGGCGGTAAGGAGTGGTACTCTGTCTATGAAACCTCAGACGGCTCAAAGCCGTAGTGATGTCGGTACCTCTAATGTGTCGAAAGGTACCAAACGAAAATGGTTTGGAAAAACCAAGGCCAAGGTTCCGGCTGAAACTAGCAACCCAGTCGGGAGAAATTATGGTGCAGTGGTTTCTGAGAGGAAAGGTTACACTGGACAGGCGCCTAAATGTACTCGTTGTTCATTTCATCATACTGGCCCGTGTCCTACTTGTGCCAACTGTAATAGAGTTGGACACTACACCAAGTATTGTAGCTTACCTGCTCGCCAACCGAATCAAGTACCCCGACAAACCACTCAAACAAATTGGTCATGCTACAAATGTGGGAGTCCTGATCACTTGATTAGAAACTGTCCAAACAATAATAACACCAATTCGGGAAATGAAGCTAGGGGAGAGCTTTTTAGATTGGTGCAACCGAGGCGAGGAATGATGCAAACATTGTCACTGGTACGTTTTTACTCACTAATCTTTACGCATCAGTTCTTTTTGATACGGGAGCAGATAAGAGCTTTATCTCTCCTGAATTTGCATCATTACTTTCATTGCCAGTGGTAGATCTAGAAACTCCCTATGTCATTGAACTTGCTAATGGCAAGTTAATCAAAACTAACAGTGTTATTCAAGGATGTTCCTTGAATCTGAATGATCATCTTTTTAATATCAATTTACTTCCCATTGAGCTTGGGAGCTTCGATGTTGTAGTTGGCATGGACTGGCTTTCTGATAACCAAGCGGAAGTTGTGTGTCAAAACAAGATGATCCGTATTCCATTACCTAACGGTAATACACTGATAGTTCAAGGAGAACGAGCCGGTAGAAAACTTGGTATCATATCTTGTATGCGAGCTCAGAAATTCTTAAGGAAAGGCTGTTATGCTTTCCTAGCACATGTTACTGAGCACAACTCTTCACCCAAACGAATCACAGACGTCCCAGTAGTCAAAGATTTTCCTGAAGTATTTCCTGAGGACATCTCAGGATTACCCCCAGTGAGACAAGTTGAATTTCGGATTGACTTGATTCCAGGTGCAGCACCTGTTGCTAAAGCCCCGTATCGGCTTGCACCATCAGAAATGCAAGAACTTTCAGGTCAATTGCAAGAACTGTTAGACAAAGGTTTTATCAGACCTAGTTTCTCACCCTAGGGAGCACCAATTCTTTTTGTGAAAAAGAAGGATGGTTCATTCAGAATGTGTATTGACTATCGGGAACTCAATAAACTGACAATCAAGAATCGTTATCCACTACCTCGTATTGATGATCTGTTTGATCAATTGCAAGGTGCTACTTACTTCTCAAAAATTGATTTGAGATCCGGATACCATCAGTTGCGAATCCATGATGATGATGTTCCAAAAACTGCTTTCCGAACCCGATACGGACATTACGAATTTCTAGTAATGCCGTTTGGTTTAACAAATGCACCAGCAGTTTTCATGGATCTGATGAATCGAGTATGTAGACCTTATCTGGATAAATTTGTGATTGTGTTTATTGATGATATTCTCATTTATTCTCGAAACCAACAAGATCATGCTCAACACTTGAAATTAATTTTAGAACTTTTGGCTCATGAGAAATTATATGCCAAATTCTCCAAGTGTGAATTTTGGTTACGAGAAGTTCAATTTCTCGGGCATGTTGTGAATGAGAACGGTATTCAAGTGGATCTCAGTAAGATTCAGGCAGTGAAACAATGGGAGACACCACGAACCCCGACTGAAATACGTCAATTTTTGGGGTTGGCAGGTTATTATCGCCGGTTTATCAAGAACTTTTCAAAGATAGCCTTGCCACTCACCACATTGACCCAAAAGAATCAACTTTTTATATGGGATTCTCAACAGGAGGAGGCGTTCCAACTGTTGAAACATAAACTCTGCAACGCACCTATCTTGGCACTACCAGAAGGTACTGATAATTTCACAGTGTACTGTGATGCTTCTCGTCAAGGTCTTGGGTGTGTTTTAATGCAAAAGGACAAGGTAATTGCTTATGTTTCTCGACAACTGAAAGTACATGAGAAGAACTATACTACTCATGATCTAGAACTTGGTGTAGTGGTATTTGCACTCAAGATTTGGAGACACTATTTGTATGGAACCAAGTGTATTATATACACTGATCACAAAAGTCTCCAGCACACTCTAGATCAGAAAATGTTGAACATGCGACAGAGGAGATGGGTTGAACTACTAAACGACTATGACTGCGAAATTCGTTATCACCCAGGTAAAGCGAATGTCGTAGCTGATGCCTTGAGTCGCAAGGAACGAGTCAAACCTTTACGTGTGAAAGCGTTAAGTATGACTATTCAAACCAGTCTAATTCCTCAAATTAAAGAAGCTCAGCAACAAGCTTTACAAGCAACGAACTATTCTGTTGAGGGACTGAGGGGATTAGACAAGAAACTCGATACCAAAAATGATGGACTGTTGTATTTCAAAAACCGAATGTGGATTCCTTGCTTCGGTAACTCTAGAACAACTATCTTGGATGAGGCGCACAAATCCAGGTATTCTATTCATCCAGGTGCTGATAAGATGTATAAAGATCTTAAAGACTTTTACTGGTGGCCTGGAATGAAGAAACATATAGCTGAATACGTGGATCGATGTTTAACATGTCTCAAAGTTAAGGCTGAACATCAACGACCTTCTGGGTTATTACAACAACCTGAGATTCCCATGTGGAAATGGGATCAAATCTCTATGGATTTCATCACTAAATTACCCAGAACCTCACGTAGTCATGACT
The DNA here is from genome assembly GCA_009363875.1 of Mikania micrantha. NCBI lineage: Eukaryota > Viridiplantae > Streptophyta > Magnoliopsida > Asterales > Asteraceae > Mikania > Mikania micrantha. Next base: position 43,645,433 of record CM018685.1, on the reverse strand, counting down.
CTATATGGGTTATCGTTGATCGCCTTACGAAATCTGCGCATTTCTTACCCATCCGAGAGGATTATTCTATGGATCGACTCGCTAAACTCTATGTTAATGAGATTGTATCTCGACATTGAGTACCAATCTCTATCATTTCTGACAGAGATAGTCGATTTATGTCACGATTTTGGCAAACTCTTCAGAAAGCTCTGGGCACGCAAATCAATATGAGCACAGCTTATCATCCCCAAACCGACGAGCAGACTGAACGAACAAATCAAACTCTTGAAGACATGCTCAGAAGCTGTGTGATTGATTTTGGAGGTAGCTGGGATATTCATTTTCCACTTGTTGAATTTTCACATAATAACAGCTACCATACCAGTATTCAATGCACTCCATTTGAAGCACTTTATGGATGCAAGTGTAGATCACCTATCTGCTGGTCAGAGGTAGGTGAAAGTCAAATCATAGGCCCAGAATTCATTCAGGAAACAACTGATAAGATCGCACTCATTCAGGAACGAATTAAAGCTGCTCGCGATCGTCAAAAGAGTTATGCTGATAATCGTCGTAGACCGTCAGAATTCCAAATAGGTAATCGAGTAATGTTGAAAGTGTCACCTTGGAAAGGCATTTTCAGATTTGGAAAGAGAGGTAAACTTTCACCAAGATTTGTAGGGCCATTCAAAATTCTTGAAAGAATTGGATCAGTAGCCTACAAACTTGAGTTACCTCCTGAACTAAGTAACATTCACGATGTTTTTCACATATCCAATCTGAAGAAGTGCCTGACTATTGAATCATTGATTGTACCTCTAGAAGAGATTCATATTGATGAAAAACTTCAGTTCAGTGAAGAACCAGTAGAGGTAATGGATCAAGAAATGAAAGTGCTAAAACGTAGCCGCATATCAATAGTTAAAGTGCGATGGAACTCGCAACGTGGGCCTGAGTATACGTGGGAACGTGAAGATCAAATGAAAGCAAAGTACCCACATCTATTCTCATAAACGATTGTCATCAAGCAAGTCTTCACTAAATTTCGGGACGAAATTTTTCTAACAGGAGGAGACTGTGACGATTGCGTACGAAAAATTTGGCATTTATGACGTGAGCACATTTGGTCGTGCTTGAAATCCACGATGATTTAGCAATTTTAATCATTACAAGTTGATAGTGTGTGAAAAATGATGAACGTAGGCGAAAACCGTGCGCAAAACGGAGTTCGTATGCTCCCGGAATCGCGAAACGAAGATTAACTCAAAATTGGAAGAAACCCTCGTGGGGCGGTACGCCCCGGGCCATGCACCCAGTTGGGGCGATGCCCGGGGTCACTATGTCGGCAAAAATATGTTTAAGCGATCAGATTGCGTGGAGAACCTCAAAACACATTCCTTTCGACCATAATCGACCTCCAGGCGAAGAAAATCAACCTTCTATCATCCTAACTCCATTTTTGAACCATCAGAAGCCATAAATCGCACCAACAATCATATCTGCAAGTCCCGATCACTGTTTTAACCGCAGAACTTAATTAGATCAGGTAATGGTTCATTTTAACCTTCTAGTTTGATTTCGATTGATTAAATCTTGTTTTTGAACGTAATGAGATAGTTAGGGTTGTTGATTATTGCCTAGATATTGTTTTAAATTGAACTGTCGAACTCACCAGCTTTGTGCTGACGTTTCAAACTCAAACCTTTTTGCAGGTAAACAGTAATCGCCGGTGAGGATACACTTTTGGAGTACTTGCACTTGAATAGTTTAGTTTGTAATTAAACAAGCTTAGCTGTAATGTAATTGTGATTGCGACATCCTTGTAATGTAATTATTTTAAGTTAATCTGTGTGTTTGTGATATCGGATCAAGTAAGTCACACCTCACCTCAGAGACATCACCACTATGCTTCCGCAACCGTTTTCGTGACATCATCAACAGGTGACGAGAAGTCGGGGTGTGACCAGTTTTAAACAAGCCGAGCACGCTCGGTTCGGTTTCAAAACGATCCGAACACGAGCCGAGGTAAGCTCGCTCGTTGCTCGCTCGGATAGTCGCTCATTTGGCTCGCTCGATTTGGCTTGTTTAAGTATAACTAAATCATACATACATACATACATACATACATACATACATACATACATACATACATACATACATACATACATACATACATACATACATACATACATAATTTTATTAACACTAATATGTTTCAAGCTTTTAAAGATTAATGATGTTGGTGTATTCAAACTAATGTATAATGATATTTACGACCTATTCATAGATTTTAAATTTTCTTATGCTTTCGTATTAGGAGTATTCAAGAAACTGGTTTTTGTAGTTTTTGGATGGAGCCATAAACCTAACCGTTATTAACGGTTTTTCAATAATAATAATAATCAAAACCGAACCATTAAGAATTAAAAGCAAAAAAACCGCTAAACGGTTTGGTTTAGAGTTTGGGCATTTTAGGTTTGGGATATCGTTTTACTATTTGAGGTTCACTACTTGTATTCTAACCCGTTAAATTTTATTTTGAAACCGAGCCAAACCGAACCAAGCCGAGCCGCTCGGTTTTAAAATGAGCAGAGCGACGAGCACAACATTTGGGTCGATTTTGCAAATCCGAAGCAAGCCGAGCACAAGCATACACTTGCTCAGTTCGGTTCGGCTCTTGAACAGCCGTACACCTATGAGTGTCGAAACGATTAGAAGAAGTCCTTTGGCAAGTATGTTAGCTAAACGAACAACAGTAAACACATTAATTAAAAGAAAGCCTTTGGGTAGTATATTAGCTATTAAAAGTATTGGACCATAGTTATAATTTTCCGATTACAAAAACCAAATTGAAATTCAGATAGAATACAAGGACCATTCGTGTAATTAATTATAATATCCATCTTGAAGCTTTCATTCAATATTAATGATTTTATATTATAAAACTAGGTTAATATCATGTGTACTACACGGGTTAAATATAAAAATAATATATAGTCATCAATGAAAATCTTTATAATATAAGTCAATTTTTTAAAATAAACTATGATTAAAAATTTTAAAAAACTTAAAACTTTGAGTAATAAAATAAGAATACTATTTTTTTAAATATTACCTTTTCAAAGTTGTTTTTTTTACATTTTATTTAAGAAAACCGTTTACAATATTTCTTACTATATAATAATTTTTTTTGAAAAAAAACGTATCCTTTATATTTATATATTTTTGACGTCTTAAAAAATATTTTCGATTTAAAAATATATAAATATGTATTCAATATTTAATATTATTATTTAATGTATGATGCATTAAATAAGAGAGAAAAATGAGAAAATTATTATGAGTATAGTCTAGATTAATGGCACGTGTCCTCTTTTATTTTAATTTATTATATATAATAATAGATATAAATGCTAATAACCAAAATAAACAAAATATAAAATAAAAATGCTCACCAACTCCTTAGTCATATGATTGACCAAGCCAACAAGTCCAAAGGAAGCAACATCTCCAACTCACTTGCACCATCCAACCACTTTCATTCATTATATCCCAATTCACCAAACCTCCTTTACTAGTTCTCTATATAATCAGATGCATTTATCCATTAACTTCATATTCACTTGCAAACTCAGTCCTTTCTCCGTTAAGGCGTTAAGTACTAACAGAATAAAGGACCATATCTGAAAACTTATGCAAACATAAAGGACCAAGAGTGAAATTTACTTAATTACTTATACGATTTTTTTTTACATTTATACCCCTATTCTGTTAGTACTTAACGGTGTTAACGGAGAAAGGACCGAGTTTGCAACATTTGGAAACTTAAAGGATTGTTTTTGACATTTTGAAACATAAAGGACTATCTCTGAAATTTTGTGTAAACATAAAGGACCAAAAGTGCAATTTACTCTATAAAATATTAATATATGAAGACAAAGGTTATAGCGGACATAGAGTGATCAAACTTTTTTATTAATTTTTATTATTAAGAGGTACTTTATTTATTTTATCTATATATACATAAAAACAAAGCTTAATTTTCATCTATCTAAAGGATCTTCCTGTTACAAGCACGCAAACTATTGGACCATAGTTATAATTTTTCGATCACAAAACCAAAAGTGAAATTCAGATAGAATACAAGGACCATTCGTGTTCGATATTAATGATTTTATATTATAAAATATAAATGCTAATAATAAAAATAAATTAATAAATAAACAAAATATAAAATAAAAATGCTCACCAACTCCTTAGTCATATGATTGACCAAGCCAACAAGTCCAAAGGAAGCAACATCTCCAACTCACTTGCACCATCCAACCACTTTCCTTCATCATATCCCAATTCACCAAACCTCCTTTGCTCCTTCTCTATATAATCAGAAGCATTTATCCATTAACTTCAGGTTCACTTGCACAGCCTAATTATATTATTAGCTACCAATTCAATTATATTACAAACCCACCCTTAATTTGTTCACAGCAAAACATAATGGTGACCACAGGAGACTCTCAACCCACAAAACACCAAGAAGTTGGCCACAAGAGCCTCCTTCAAAGCGATGCACTCTATCAATACATTCTTGAAACCAGTGTTTACCCAAGAGAACCACAAGCCATGAAAGAGCTACGTGAGGTCACCGCTAAACACCCTTGGTAAGCAATTTTAATTAAGGCTGCTACAATTCCTAGATCAACAAAAATCTGAAATTTAACTTTTCAATTATTCAACCTTTTTAAAATCTGAAAAAAATTTAAACTATCGTTTGAAAAAAAAACAAATAGTCATTAACCTGATAAGATATTAGATTAAGGATTGTGTGGGACCAACTTTTTAATTTATTTCCATGAATAGCATTTTTGTCATTCCTTTGAAATATGTATCATTGCATTTAGCTTTTTTAACCATTGGACTTTGTTTTATGAATTACAGGAATCTTATGACGACATCAGCCGATGAAGGTCAATTTTTAAATCTACTTCTAAAGCTCATAAATGCTAAGAATACAATGGAGATCGGTGTTTACACCGGTTATTCTCTACTTTCAAGTGCTCTTGCTCTCCCAGAGGACGGAAAGATATTGGCATTGGATATAAACCGTGAAAATTACGAAATCGGTCTTCCGATTATCGAGAAAGCCGGTGTTGCTCATAAGATTGACTTTAGAGAAGGCCCTGCCCTTCCCCTTCTTGATCAAATGGTTAAAGATGTAAAATTGCATGGATCATTTGATTTTATCTTTGTTGATGCTGATAAAGATAACTACCTTAACTATCACAAAAGGTTAATTGATCTCGTGAAAATTGGTGGGGTCATTGGTTACGACAACACTCTTTGGAATGGGTCTCTAGTTGCCCCACCGGACGCACCGCTTAGAAAGTATGTTAGGTATTACAGAGATTTTGTGCTCGAACTAAACAAAGCTTTAGCTGTTGACCCAAGAGTGGAGATTTGTCAACTTCCTGTGGGTGATGGAATCACTTTGTGTCGTCGTATAAGTTAAGCACATATCATGGGTTATGTACAATATAAAGTTATATGATCAATGTGCATGTCAACTATTCTTTTTGGTGTTTCCTTTATGTAAAACTCGTAAAGAGAAACACGTTTGTAATTCTTTTCTTAATTTGACAATTTGTAATTTTTTCTTTCTTGTTTATAGCAAGTCCCTACATATTGTTTTAGATATATGGTTCATTTCCATTTGTTACTTGCATGCTAATAAATCTATACATATATGTGTGTGTGTATATATATATTAGTTTATGTGATACTATTAGGGGAAAAAAACTGAGAAACTCAAGTGATCTAAAGGATTGTATTGATCAACTTATTTTTAAGTATTTTATTAAATAGTTAATTTTTTTTGTTAGTTTATGATATCACTTTAACAATTTTTAACTTATGGATTTAGGTAAATTATACTTAAGTTAATAAGCGCTTGCAAAATTATTTTAAAAATAAAGCTGATTTTTAAAAGTTTAATAGATACAAAAATCTTATATATAATTAACCTAATCCTACTTAGTGAAGTTCTTAATGTGTTGCTAAAATTTGTCCGGATTCCATCCTATTTTCTAAAGATTCTTGTAGTACTAATTATCAACCTCATTTGTTAAGTTGTCTAATGTCAATTTCCTGATTACAAAGTCACGTGTCATAGTTAATAGAGTGAACTTCTTAACGGATCCGCTCGAGGGGAGGTCTAGTTTACGGCCTGCGGATATTTTGGTGTTTGGATGGGAATGGGGAAACATCCGTGTGTGGACCTTACAGGAGTGTCCCCTCTTGTTGGGCTGAGGGATACGAAATTCGTGGCTGGTCAAGCTGCGTTAAAAGCGGAGTCAGGTAAGGTTGCTAAGCATGAGAAAGCTTGCTTAGAAAACCAACATGTGTTTACCCCCTTTGCTTTTGATACATTTGGGTTCTTGGCCCCTTAGGCGGTGAATTTTCTTAACCGAGTTCAGAGGGTCATGAATAGCAACATCACGACTCCTAGGACACAAAAAATTGTTTTTAGTAGGATTTGATTTGCAATTCAAAAGGGGGTTGCGGCGCAACTACTTGACCGCTTACCTGCAAGTTTATTGTAATTTTTCACCTTTGTTAATTAAAAGTTTTTATATCAAAAAAAAAGTCAATGGATTTACAATTCCGCTGACACCCCTTGATTTTTCATGTCTTGAGTTCAAATCCTTGTTAAAGCAGGATACGCTCTTTGGGTTTCCTTTGGGAGAAGTTTCGAGTTCCTGAAGTATCAAACAATGGAGACGGTTAAAATCTTCTCATAAGAGGGCTTGAACTCAGGTGATGATGGTGGATTAAATGTCTTTAAAAAATTATTATTAGAAACAAATCTGGAGACTTTATGTTAGTAACTTACTAACTTGACTTGGACAATACCAATCTTGGTCAAAATTAAACTCATTGTAGTCAAGTTTCAATTATGGTTGGCCAAGTCACATATCAACTCTAACCAATCACACCCGCACCAACTTACCACCTTCATTAATCCTTTACTCCACATGATCAACTCCAACATCTTTATTCACCACTCGAACCATTTAAAGTTTCACTAATAGTGTCTAATACATTAGTAATATAAATCACCACTTAAAAAAACTGACCTTGCATTTCACTTCTCAAATTGACATAAACACATTAGTAATGTAAATCAAGTGTGTGCGCGCCTGTGTCTGTTTAAGTTGTGATCTCAATATCATGAAAAGGAATGCATGGTAAGTCTCATGTATATAGGTGATCGACCCAACCAACGCTAACCAACGCAACTGTGATTCAGCTAACTAAACCGATGCTCTAATTAACATGCCCCCTCGAGCTTAACATGATATGGATATGTGGAGTTTGATGAATCTAATGGTGATATTTATTCTAATTAGATTAACTTATTAACTAAACTAATCATAATGAAATTTAAACAAGTCAAGAGTGTAAAATGCACGCTTGTTTGATGGTTTTTGGATTCTCTAATCTTTGAATACAACTTCTTTCAACTTTGATTATGCAACTCTTCTGGATCTAACTTGAATCATATAAATTTTATATTTGTTCTAGATCACTTGAGTTATATCAAATTGAAAATTTACCACTGACTCTTAAATAGTTTGAGTTTGTGATCCTTAGGAATTTCTAACACTGATATGTACTAAAGGGTTAGGAATGTAATTGTAAATAAGTCTGAGGACTTATTAGCTATTAATGTGTTTTAGAGTGGTTAATTGTAATAAAGTTGGTTAAGGTCGTTTATATAAGACCTAACGATAATAACAGAAAAGATATTCGAGTTGTGAGCTAAATTTCTTCATGTCAATTCTTTGTTCTTATCATTGATATCAGAGCTAACGATTCTCGGTAGCTCTATTATTGATCATGTCGACGCAAAGCAAAACCGATTTGGAGAAGATTGTTGATGAACATGCGATGTCATTGATCAAGGTGGGAGCGTATATGCAGAAATCTGAGCAGAATTTTGCAACGTTGAATGCAAATTTGGAAGCAATTTGGCGAGGTTGAATAACAGTTCGGGATTCAATTCTAATGGCGAGGGAGAGGGTACAACTTCTGGTCATGGAGGAACGATTCGTACTGGAGATCGATTTCATAGAGTCGGAAAGATTGAATTTCCAAAATTCAAAGGTGATGAAGTAGAAGATTGGATTTATCGCTGTGAGCATTTTTTTTCTCTATTGATGAGACGCCAGAGCATTACAAGGTTCGATATGCAGCGATACACTTGGAAGGAGATGCAGTTAAATGGCATCAGTCTTTTATTAAGACAAGGAATGTGTTGCTTACTGAAATTTCATGGAAAGAGTATTCAGAAGCCATTATAGCAAGATTTTCTACTACTCTTTTTGAGGATGCAATGGGAATTTTGACTTCTTTAAGTCAAAGGGGTTCTATAGAGGACTTTTGTCGCCAATTTGACTCTTGTTTACTGAAGGTTTCTATTCCTGAGCCTTATGCTGTAAGTATTTTTCTAAAAGCATTGAAATCGGAGATTGATGGTCCTGTTAAAATGTTTCAACCTAAGACATTAAAGGAGGCTTTTTATTTGGCTAAGATTCAAGAATCTACTTTAGTTAATTCCAGTGTTGCTAATAGTTTCAAAAGTTATGCTTCATATAACAAGTCAAGCACTGTTATTAAAACACCAGTACCTGTGTCTCGGTTACCTCTATTACCAGCCCCTTCTCAATCTAAAAGATTAACTACGGCAAGGCATTTATCTAGTAAGGATATAGAGGGAAAAAGGGCTAGGGGTGAGTGCTTTTGGTGCACCGAAAAGTTTACTCCCGGGCATAAATGTACCAATAAGCAATTGTTTGTTTTGCAAGTTTCTGGGTTAGATGATGAGGAGGATAAATCTGATAAGGAAGAACAACCAAAAGTGTGTGAATCTGACCCTCAGATATCAATTCATGCTCTCACGGGTATGTCCTCATTTTCCACAATGAAGGTCATTGGTACTATTGGGAATAAACAAATAAGAATATTGATAGATTCAAGCTCTACTCATAATTTCTTGAATGAACAATTAGCCTTGTAATTGCAGTGTCCTTTTAAGACCATTCAGAATATGACAGTGGGTGTAGCTAATGGATTGGGAATTAAATGTACTAAAATGTGTCCTAATTTTCAATGGTTTATGCAAGGTAAGTGGTTTACAACTCATGTGTACTTAATTCCATTAGATAACTATGATATGGTGTTGGGAATTCAATGGTTACTTACCTTGGGGGCAATTCCATGGAATTTTGCTGATCTTACAATGCAGTTTCAATTGAATACAACCCAGTGTGTTTTGAAGGGGATAGATAATAATGCGTTGAATGTTTGTTCTGATCCATCAATGCATTCATTATTAAATCAACATTGTAAGGTTACTGAAGCACATTTGTTTAGTATTCAACTTCAAAATGAAGCTACATTTCAACATGAAACTAAGGTTTTAGGGGAGTCTGGTGACAATAAATTGCAACTGTTATTGCAGGATTTTGAAGATGTTTTTCAAACTCCAACTACATTACCTCCTAATAGAAAATTTGATCATAGTATTGTATTAAAGGATTCTAGTAAGGTGATAAACCTTAAGCCTTATAGGTATTCAGCTGCTCAAAAGGATGTTATTGAAAAGTTGACTAAAGAACTATTGGATTCAGGAGTAATTAGGGACAGTTCAAGTCCTTTTGCCGCTCCAGTAGTTTTAGTCAAGAAAAAGGATGGGTCTTGAAGGTTTTGCATTGATTATCGCCAGCTTAATGATTCTACAGTCAAGAATAGCTATCCTATTTTTTTGGTAGATGAGTTATTCGAGGAATTAGGACATGCTGTTGTATTTTCTAAGCTGTATTTAAGATACGGGTATCACCAGATTCGAATGAAAGAGGAGGACATCTATAAAACTGCGTTTCGAACTCATGAAGGGTTGTTTGAGTTTGTTGTGATGCCATTTGGTCTCACGAATGCTCCGGCTACTTTTCAAAAGTTGATGAATGATATTTTCAAGGAATTTCTAAGGAAGTTTGTATTAGTTTTCTTTGACGACATATTGGTCTTTAGTAGTTCCTTTGAAGATCATTTGGAGCATTTACAACAAGTGTTGTTAGTTCTAAGACGACATCAGCTATATGCTCGCTTTGGTGGATCTAAAATTGAGTATTTGGGTCACATATATAATTTCATAGAGAGTTGTTTCCACAGACCCAAAGAAATTGGAGGCTATAAAGAATTGGGCAATTCCTACTGATGTTAAACAGTTGAGAGGTTTTTTGGGCCTAAGTGGGTATTATAGAAGATTCATTAAGGCTTATGGCATTTTAGCTAAACCTTTAACGGATTTGTTAAGGAAAGGGAGTTTCATTGGAATGAAAGTGCAACTGAAGCTTTTAACAAGTTAAAGTTTGTACTTTCTAATCCACCAGTGTTAGGTTTACCCAATTTCTCTAAACCATTCACATTGGAAACTGATGCTTCTAGAAAGGGAATAGGGGCTAGGGGTGTTTTTTACCCAAACCCGAAGAACCAACCCCAAAAAACACCAACCCGAACCCGAAAATACCAACCCGAAAAAGCCTATTACCCGAACCCGAAAACTTAGAATGGTTCAGTCCTTGGGTACCCACGAGGTTTATTCGGGTAAACCCGAAAAACCCGAACTAGGGTTCTAAGGGGCGGTAACATTTTTTAATTTTCAAAGCATCTATATGTTTTGAGATTGTTGAAGAAATGCATGTTTTGGTTAAACACGTTTTACTAATGTTATGGTTAAACATTTGAAATTTTTAAGAAAATGTATGTTTTGGTTAAATATGTTTTAATTTTATTTGTTTGAAAAATATAATATTAGTTTTTCAAGTATTACCTAAGAACCGTTTAACCCAACCCGATTAACCCGAGAACCGAAACCCGAATTAAACCGAAGTTAAATGGTTCGGTTCTCGGTTCCAATTTCATATTACAAAAACCCGAGCAACCCGACCCGAGCAACCCGAAACCCGAGGAACCAACCCGAACGACACCCCTAATAGGGGCTGTGTTGATGCAAGAAGGGCATTCCATTGCCTTTATAAGTAAGGCACTTTCTGCTAGGCAACAAGCTATGTCTGTATATGAAAGGGAGTTGTTGGCCATTATTTTTGCAGTCAAATATTGGCATCATTATTTGTCAATTGGTCATTTTATTATCAAAGCAAACCAGAAAAGTTTGAAACACTTATTAGAACAGAAAATTTCAACCCCTTTACAACAAGTTTGGTTGTCTAAACTCATGGTTATGATTTCGAAATTATGTATAAATAGGGAAAAGATAATAGAGCTGCAGATGCTTTTTCAAGAGTTCAGTCTCCTGCTTTAATGACTTTGTCATTAAATACTTTCGATCCTTCTTTGTGGGAAAGAGTTAAAGGGTCTTGGGTTGATGATCCTAAGTTGAGTAAGATTGTTCTAGATTTACAGAATGGGATAGGGTCTTCCAAGTATTCTTGAAATGGAGAATTCTATCGAGGAAAGGAAAAATTATGGTGGGTAGTGATCTGTTGTTGCAAACTGATATTATTCTGTTGTTTCATTCTCAAGCCATGGGGGGGCACTCTAGGATACATGCTACAATGCAAAGAATACGTTCACTATTTTATTGGAAAGGTATGCACAAGGGGGTTAGAAATTTGATCAGAAATTGTGTGGTGTGTCAAAAAGCTAAGTATGAAACAACTCCATCACCAGGGTTGTTACAACCTTTGTCGGTTCCAACTCATGTTTTTTCAGACATATCAATGGATTTTATTGGTGGTTTACCTAAGTCGGGTGGTAAGGATTCTATATTTGTTGTGGTGGATAGACTCGCCAAATATAGCCATTTCATGGCTTTATCACACCCTTACTCAGTAGCACAAGTCGCACAAGTTTTCTTAGACCATGTGTTGAACTTACATGGGTGGCCGAATTCGATAGTCTCTGATAGAGACCCTATTTTCATAAGTCGATTTTGGAAGGAATTCACTGCCTTACAAGGAATTCAATTGTCTATGTCGACCGTATTCCATACGCAAACTGATGGTTAGACAGAAGTGGTGAACCGTTGTTTAGAGCCTTATCTACGGTGTATGGTAATGGATAGGCCTTCTAGTTGGATAAAATGGTTGTCATTGGCAGAATTCTGGTACAATACTAATTTTCATTCTTCACTAGGAGTTACTCCTTTTCAGGCTTTGTACGGGTATCCTCCACCTTTGTTTGTACCGTACATTCCTAAGGATGTGAGAGTCGCTGCAGTGGATGAAATGATGCTGGATAGGGAAGAAACAATTAAGTTGTTGTGTTTTTCTTTGTTAAGGGCTCAAAATCAGATGAAACAAGTGGCTGACGGACGTTGCAGTGAAAGAGAATTTCAAGTTGGATCTTATGTGTATGTGAAGTTGCATCCCTATGGGTAGTCGTCACTACGAACAACTCACTTTAATAAGTTGGGTCCTAAATTTTTGGTCCGTTTTTGGTGTTGGAGAGAGTGGGATCAGTTGCTTATAGGTTGGATCTTCCTGATGATGCTCAAGTACATCCAGTTTTTCATGTGTCTTTGTTGAAGTTGGCTAGAGGTGATATTACTCAGTTGGTTCCTTTACCAAAGGGTCATCGGTTTTTGTTTCAACCACTACAAGTATTGAATCGAAGATTAGTACGCAAAGGCAATCGAGCTTCAGCTGAAGTTCTAGTTCAGTGGAACAATGTGCCCATCACTGAAGCGACGTGAAAGAATGCTGAGGAATTACATATTCGTTTTCCGGATTTTTGTTTTTGAGGCCAAAAACTTTTGGTATGGGAGGGGTATTGATATGTACTAGAGGGTTAGGAATGTAATTGTAAATAAGTTTGAGGACTTATTATCTATTATTGTGTTTTAGAGTGGTTAATTGTAATAAAGTTAGTTAAGGTCGCTTATATAAGACCTAACGATAATAACAGAAAAGATATTTGAGTTGTGAGCTAAATTTCTTCCAGTCAATTCTTTGTTCTTATCAAACACCTATATAAGGCCGTCCAAAATGTTCATCGCTCGACGCTCGTTCGATACTCGCTCTGAAAAATCTCATTCGAATTTCGCTCGGTTTTAAACGAGCCGAGCACGCTCGGTTCGGTTTCAAAATGAGCCGAACACGAGCCAAGGTAAGCTCGCTCGTTACTCGCTCGGATAGTCGCTCATTTGGTTCGCTCGATTTGGCTCGTTTAAGTATAACTAAATCATACATACATACATACATACATAATTTTATTAACACTAACATGTTTCAAGCTTTTAAAGATGAATGATGTTGGTGTATTCAAACTAATGTATAATGATATTTACGACCTATTCATACATTTTAAATTTTCTTATGCTTTCCTATTAGGAGTATTCAAGAAACTGGTTTTTATAGTTTTTGGATAGAGCCATAAACATAACCGTTATTAACGGTTTTTGAATAATAATAACCAAAACCGAACCATTAAGAATTAAAAGCAAAACAAACCGCTAAACGGTTTGGTTTAGAGTTTGGGTATTTTAGGTTTTGTATGTTTGACCCGTTAAAAATAAAAACAAATCGTTTTACTATTTGAGGTTCACTACTTGTAAAGTAAGCCCAAATATATGCGTGTATCATAAAGTCCGGTTGGGTTTATTAACGACCATTTTTTAGTGAAAACTATAAACCAAACCATTCACAATGGCTTCAAACTTTTGAAACTGCCGACCAAATGTTTTGGAAAAAACCGGCCGTGAAACTAAAATGATGACCGGTTCGCATTAAATTTTATTTTGAAACCGAGCCAAACCGAACCAAGCTAATCCTCTCGGTTTTAAAACGAGAAGAGCAACGAGCATAACATTTGGCTCGATTTTGCAAATCCAAACCAAGCCGAGCCGCTCGGTTTGTAAACGAGCCGAGCACGAGCATACACTCGGTCGGTTCGGTTCGGCTCTTGAACAACCCTACACCTATGAGTGTCGAAACGATTAGAAGAAATCCTTTGGCAAGTATGTTAGCTAGACGGACAACAGTAAGCACATTAAAAGAAAGCCTTTGGGTAGTATATTAGCTATTAAAAGTATTGGACCATAGTTATAATTTTCCGATTACAAAAACCAAAAGTGAAATTCAGATAGAATACAAGGACCATTCGTGTAATTAATTATAATATCCATCTTGAAGCTTTCATTCAATATTACTGATTTTATATTATAAAATTATGTTAATATCCCGTGTACTACACAGGTTAAATACAAAAATAATATATAGTCATCAATCAAAATCTTTATAATATAAGTCGATTTTTTTAAAATAAAATATGATTAAAAATTTTAAAAAACTTAAAACTTTGAGTAATAAAATAATAATATTATTTTTTTAAATATTACCTTTTCCAAGTTTTTTTTTACATTTTATTTTAGAAAACCGTTTACAATATTTCTTATTATATAATAATTTTTTTTGAAAAAAAAACGTATTCTTTATATTTATATATTTTTGACGTCTTAAAAAATATTTTTGATTTAAAAATATATAAATATGTATTCAATATTTCATATTATTATTTAATGTACGATACATTAAATAAGAGAGAGAAACGAGAAAATTATTGTGAGTATAGTCCAGATTAATGACATTTTTCCTCTTTTATTTTGATTTATTATATATAATACATATAAATGCTAATAATAAAAAAAACAAAATAAATAAAATATAAAATAAAAATGCTCACCAACTCCTTAGTCATATGATTGACCAAGCCAACAAGTCCAAAGGAAGCAACATCTCCAACTCACTTGCACCATCCAACCACTTTCATTCATTATATCCCAATTCACCAAACCTCCTTTACTAGTTCTCTATATAATCAGATGCATTTATCCATTAACTTCATATTCACTTGCACAACCTAATTATTAGCCACCAATTCAATTATATTACAAACCCACCCTTTGTTCACAGCAAAACATAATGGTGACCACAGGAGACTCTCAACCCACAAAACACCAAGAAGTTGGCCACAAGAGCCTCCTTCAAAGCGATGCTCTCTATCAATACATTCTTGAAACCAGTGTTTACCCTAGAGAACCACAAGCCATGAAAGAGCTACGTGAGGTCACTGCTAAACACCCTTGGTAAGCCCTTTAGGAACATTTAACTTTTCAATTATTCAACCTTTTCAAAATCTTAAAGATTAAACTGTCGTTTGAAAACAACAAAAAAGAAAACATACAGTCATTTGATAAGTTTAACATTCATCTTACCTGATAAGATATTAGATTAAGGATGGCCTTTTTAATTGAACTCCATGAATATTATTTTTATCATTCCTTTGAAATATGTATGGTTGTTTTTCGCTTTTTTAATCACTAAGTATTATTGTTTTGTGAAATATAGGAATCTTATGACTACATCGGCTGATGAAGGACAATTTTTAAATCTACTTCTGAAGCTCATAAACGCTAAGAATACAATGGAGATCGGAGTTTACACCGGTTATTCTCTACTTTCTACTGCTCTTGCTCTCCCGGAAGACGGAAAGATATTGGCTTTGGATATAAACCGTGAAAATTACGAAATCGGTCTTCCTATTATCGAGAAAGCCGGGGTTGCTCATAAGATTGACTTTAGAGAAGGCCCTGCCCTTCCCCTTCTTGATCAAATGGTTAAAGATGTAAAATTGCATGGATCATTTGATTTTATTTTTGTTGATGCCGATAAAGATAACTACCTTAACTATCACAAAAGGTTAATTGATTTGGTGAAAATTGGTGGAGTGATTGGCTACGACAACACTCTTTGGAATGGGTCTCTAGTTGCCCCACCGGACGCACCGCTTAGAAAGTATGTTAGGTATTACAGAGATTTTGTGCTTGAACTAAACAAAGCTTTAGCTGTTGACCCAAGAGTGGAGATTTGTCAACTTCCTGTGGGTGATGGCATCACTTTGTGTCGTCGTATAAGTTAGGCACATACCATGGGTTAAGTATTATACAGAGTTATATGATCAATGTGCATGTCAGCTATTCTTTCTAGTGTTTCATTTACGTAAAATTCGTAAAGAGAAACACGTTTGTAATTCTTTTCTTAATTTGACAATTTGTAATTTTATCTTTCTTGTTTATAGCAAGTCCCTACATATTGTTTTAGATATATGGTTCATTTCCATTTGTTACTTGCATGCTAATAAATCTATACATATATATATCTTAGTTTATGCGATACTACTAGGGGAAAAAACTGAGAAACTCAAGTGATCTAAAGGATTGTTTTGATCAACTTATTTTTAAGTATTTTATGAAATAGTTAATTTTTTTTGTTAGTTTATGATATCACTTTAACAATTTTTAACTTACGGATTTAGGTCAATTATACTTAAGTTAATAAGCACATGCCAAATTATTTTAAAAAATAAAGCTGATTTTTAAAAGTTTAATAGATGCAAAAATCTTATATATAATTAACCTAATCCTACATGGTGAAGTTCTTAATGTGTTGATAAAACTTGTCCGGATTCCATCCTATTTTCTAAAGAAACTTATAGTACTATTGATCAACCTCATCTGTTAAGTTGTCTAATGTCAATTTCTTGATTACAGCCTTCTTCCAAACAATTGAGACGGTTAAAATCTTCTCACAAAAGGGCTTGAACTCAGGTGACGATAATAGAATAGATGTTTTTTTAAAAAAAAAAATTAATAGAAACAAATCCGGTGACTTTAAGATAGTAACTTAGGCCACCCGGAGTGGTACCCGGGAAGGAGCCGGGGTGAACTTTGCCGGTTCGGGGAAGAACGGGAACACCGCCCCCCGGAAATGGGGTGGGGTAATTCGGGGACTCCTCACCGATTGAAGCCGAGTGGGAGATGGAAGAGATTTCAACCATTGGGGCAAAATTCGACCGTTGGGCATTTAAAAAAAAATCCAATTTTTTCTATTTAAACAACTCCAAAACAATCACAAATCTCACACTTTTCTCTCATCTTCTACAATCTATACACTAAATTTATAAAATTTTCAAGTAAAATGGAAGGAGGTTCATCACGTGGTGGGTCGTCTACCAAAAAATTTAAAAAACCACGACAAAAAATGATCAAACGCCTCAAATGAACCCGTTCAACACACCCGGGTATCATCCACAAATGTCATCTCCGAATCAACCAACATTTTACTATGATCCAATGAACCCGCCTCCATATTTGCAATATTCACCGGGCACTCAACAACAATTCAATCGATGGGAGCAATCGTATCAACAAGATCAACAAAGTTACCAACAATTCGATCAACAAACTTTTCAACAACAATCTCCATTTCAAGGTATTTTTTATACGTTTATTTTTATATTTTATTTTTTTATGTTTATTTTTATAAGTTTATTTTTTTACGTCTATTTTTATACGTTTATTTTTATGTTTAGGCTATCGTGACCATAATCAAGACGACTCGGATTCAAGCGAACATAATAAAAGTGTTCAAGTCGAGTCGGAAGAAATGGAATGGTTTTTACCAACAGGCTTCAATGAATCGCAAAAACGGTGAAGGGGATGAACAAGTTTTGAAAAAGGCCATGAAAGACTACAAAATCATGGTCAAGTCAAAGGGATTCGCTCACATCCAAGCGTGGGAGATGGTTCGCGATAACCCTTATGGTGTGCGACATTCCACCAGTAGGTTGTGAGTCGCAATATACAACAAAAAGGCCGAAGCCAAACGAGTCAATGGGTAGTGCGAACGCCCATGTCAACATCAACCTTGATGATGACGAAGACATCAACATCAACCCTGATCGTGATGGCCCATGCATTTACTATGAACCGGATAGGCCAACAAGAAAGGGTAAAAGATCGGCCGCGTCCTCCTCGTCGCATGACGACTTAATTCAACAAATGGCGGAATTCAACTCGTTCAACAAAGAGGAATCCCAACAAAGATTCCGCCTTCGAGAAGAAAAACTCCGTGTTTTGCAAGAGGAGAAAGACGCACGCGTCGCATTAATGCGCCGACAACAACAGGCTTTAGACGAACAGCAAAAGGCTGTAGATTTAGAGTTCATGATGAAAGACCACACAATTTATCAAGAACCAATGCTACAACTGATTCTCGATCGTAAACGAGAAATTGCTGCTCGTTGGGGATGGCATTGCCCTTTCTAGGTTTTTTAATTTTATTTTTTAGGTTGTATTCTTCTTTTTTTTTTTGGTTGTATTTTTTTTTTATTTTAAATTTAATGAATCTTTTTTTATTTTATTAATATTATTATTATTATTATTTATTGTTAAAATAATTAATTAAAAATAAGATTTGAAAATGGGGAAAAGTGGGAAAAAGTGAGACGACACCGTGCAAAATGGGAAAAAGTGGGGAAAAGTAGGGAAAACTGATGTGGCAACGGAGAAAAGTGGGGAAGCACGAGACGACTCCTTGTGGCCTTACTAAATTGTCTTGGAAAACACCAATCTTGGTCAAAATTAAACTCCTTGTTGTCAAGTGTCAATTATGGTTGGCCAAGTCACATATCAACTCTAACCAATCACACCCGCACCAACTTACCACCTTCATTGATCCTTTACTCCACTTGACCACCAGGGCCGTTTTTTTTTTTTTTGGCAAAATCCGATCCAATTTATCGTAATCATCCTTTATATGGATATACGAGGCCAGGGAGGCACCCGACTTTTTTGTATGAATGGAACTTAGTTTCGATTTTTGCCGGTAATTCCTTGTACCATATTCCTAGCCATAGTATGTAGATTGTGAAGAAGACTATTTGAAGAAAAAAAAAAACCGACTTTATCACTAAGTGGTCATTTAGGGGCCTTAGCTGGTGATCCGGGTTGTTTCCCTCTCGACGATGAAGCTTATCCCTCATCGTCTCACTGGCCGACCTTGACCCCTGCTATTTTGAGGTCATATCTAGTATTCAGAGTTTGCCTCGATTTGGTACCGCTCTCGCGGCCCGCACCGAAACAGTGCTTTACCCCTAGATGTCCAGTTTGAGCTTAATCTCGGGTTTTGGGTTTACCCATTCCAGAAGGTTCTCGCGCATCTAGTTTGGCCACGTCTTACCTCTACCCGATGGACCCTGTTGAGACAACATACATGATGTGTAGGATCGTCGCCGTTAAAAGAAAAATGAGTGTTGCGTGAAAAGTATTTATGAGAAGTATACAAAGTAAATCGCAACATTTGATTAAATCAAATAAATTGCTAAAATAAAATGATGACTATGAGTGGCTTAATTATGTATAAATTTCTCAATTTTTTTCATGTTAGATTGGGTCTATGAAGGTTTGTTAGTAAATGAAACAAGGTGTTCTGAATTGGTGAGTCATGTTTGTAAAAGATCTAATGTGATGTGTAGTTAGAAAATTTCAAATTAAATGGCTGTCGTTATTGCGTAGAGGAGATTAATTGATATCTACTGATCATTCCCAATGCAGCCTGCAATAAAAAATCGGTATATATGTGGTTGCAATCCAATTATATGTATTCCACAACTCAAAACAAATCAACATCAATTTCCTCGCTCACACGATTATTTTATAATGTTTAATGATTCATTTATTCACAAGGACGATAATTATTTCACCTTTTGTTATAAATGTAAAACGGATTCCTAGTTATTTGTATTGAACTATCCTGTGAATTCAGTCTAGTGGTTGGGGTTTCATCTTGTAACCGAGAGGTCATGGGTTCAAGCCCTGTCAGTATCAATTTAAAAGACATCCAGATGAGGGAAGGAATCTTGAGCTTAATCTCGAATTCTGGACCAATGGGAGGCGAGGGTTTACCCATTCCAAGGAGTTCCGAGCATCTGGTGTAAGCCACGTTTTACCTCTGCCTAGTGGGCCCTGTTATACTGTTCAAAAAAAAAGTTATTTGTATTGAACTTGTTTGGTTTGACTTTGTGATTTCTAATTTAACTTGCCAAGTATTTATGATTTGTTAAGTGTAAACATGATTAATATATGTTTTATAAATGTTAGGTGATATTGTAATAAACCAACCCTGCATTTTAATTTAATTAATTGTTTGAATTATTTAACCTGCATTTTGATTTAATCAATTGTTTGAATTAGTGGAAAATGAAGTAACAAATATAAATCATTTGAATTTCTTCATCATCAAAATTAACTTAATAGCACACATTTTACATTTCTTCATTTATTTTTATGTTTGATTATTTGATTAAAATTTTTCATATAGAATCATGAACTATATAGATCACGCAAATTTGTGTGATGATCAAATATGTTATGAAGATTTGCTTGATTCCCTATATTTTGAAGATCTTATTTAAAGTTGTATTTGTCTATTGTAGTTTAAAAGCACATAAAACTGACAAGTTAATAATTGATACCATAATCATTGTCAAGTCTATAACATCACACATGTGTGAGTTCATTCTTGCACGTAATTTTTATTCATCACAGAGCATAAATAGACAACATATTGTGATTATATAATTTAAAAAGTAATTTAACAGAAAAATATAAGAAAAATAGAAAACAATATCTTATCATACGATATAATTATGAACTTCATTACGCATGTTATGTCAATAACATTAACATGGTAAGTATATAAAAGAAAAGTAAGAAGTTACTACCACTTGCAACCAAAGATCAAAGAAGCATATGAAATTACGACTAGGCTCTGAAGATCAAAACATTGATAAATACATAGTTATATAACAATACCGATTTTCTTCAATTGGTGTCGGCCCTATTTTTTCATATTACCAGCACATTACCATTAGTCAATCTAACCTATGATTATTTTTGTTATGAAAGAAAAATCAAATTATATATATAAATATCCTTCAAGATAATAAACTCAAATTTTAAAAGCTTAGGGATATCAAAGTGACATTTTAAAAAGTTATTTTGATAGGTGAAAAAATAACAATGGATTGGAGATTTCTAGTTCTCAATTTTAGGTGTTGTTTGTTTTTTTAAAGCTAAAATGTCTACAGTCTGCGGACCACATCTGTAGAAAAAAAAATGAGCCAAATGTCTGCAGTCTGCAAGAAGAAAAGTGTGTGCTTTTTAACGTCTATTGATTGTTACAATATTTTGGTGATGGCGTACGGACAGTGGTTGTCGTGGTGGGGGTTACCGACGGTGGTGGCGGTGATGGCGGACGGTAGTGGCGGTGGGGGGTGACTGTCGGTGGCGGGGGGTGAGTGGGTGACTTGTCGGTGGTGGGGGGTGAGTGGGTGACTGCCAGTGGTGATAGTGCTGACCGACGGTTGTGGTGGCCGACAGTGGTGGTGGGGGATGACCAACGGTGGTGGCAGTGGGGGTGACCAACGGCGGTGGCAGGGGTGGTGGCCGACGGTGTTGGTGGTGGTATCCGACAGTGGTGGCAATGGTGGCCAACGGTGGCGGTGGTGGTATCCGACGGTGGTGGCTATTGTGGCCGACGATGGTGGGTGATGGTGGTTGGTTTATGTAGACCTTAGAATATCCTAAAAGTGATTGTGTCACATCTGCACTAGGAAGAGCACGTGCATGCATTTTTTTATGCAACATCTTCGAAAAAACAAACAATCTGCAGATGCCAATGTCTGAGTGTTGTATGCGCGGCGCAGGAAAAAGAGGCTGAGAAGACGTTTTGGAAAAAACAAACAGCACCTTAGGCCTTGTTTGTTTTTTTTATAAAAGCCTGCACAGCCTCTTTTGTCTGTGCCTCGTAGACCACAAACAGACGTTGACATCTACAGACTGTTTGTTTCTTCGAATATGTTTCATTAAAAAACGTCTGCTCGAGGTCTTCTTGGTGCAGATGTGGACCAACCACTTCTAGGATCTTCTAAGGTCTGCAAAGACTACCCACCACCACCCACTGCCGCTACCCACCGTCGCCGGTCACCCCCGCCTCCACCACGGTCGGCCACCCCCCACCGTACACCACCTCCAATTTATTTTAAGAGTCAACAGACATTAAAAAAGAAACATTCTTCTTCTTGCAGACTACAGACATTTGGTCTATCTCTTCTCCTACAGATGTCTGCAGATGTGATCCGCAGACTGCAGATATTTTACCTCTTAAAAAACAAACACCACCTAAGTTTCCTTTAAGATACTCTCTCAAGAAGGCCTAAAACTAAACTTAATGCTACAAGTAGAAACAATCTATCCTTATGAATGACAGTAAATTGGGTCTTTAAAACATACTAGCACACAACCCACATTTGCCAAACACCCACAAATTACGTCTATTTTACACTAAAGCTTGATGCCATATCATATATAACAAGCCTAAAAGTATATTGCTGAAGGCATCACTGGCAAGACACAAATCTAAAAACTAACCTATGTCATTAAGATTAGAAGCATCCAATCAGTAGTCATCGAGTTGTGTACCATAACGGGCTGCCAAATGCTTCAAAGTGCCATCAGTTTGTACACCATCAATCAGCTCATACTTCTTGAAGTTTGCTTTTAATGTCTCACTCTGCTGATTATGCAGCATCTCTTCCTCTGCAAGTTGTAGCTACACATTTATGGAGATCAAATCAAACAACTGGTCAGGGTCAGTTTGGAGGGTGTGCAGTATAGGCGACCGCATGGGGACCATGTTCTAACTTGTACCTAGTCTTCTTGAAGTTGCACTCAAGTATTGTAAAGGATGAGACACTGATGTTCATGAACTTTATATGGAATTAAAGTTGTTCACACATTATTACCTCATGAAACTACCAAACCTATTAATGTTTTAGAATATTTAAAAAAGTCAATTGGTTACATGATACACTAATTGCCTATTGAATAACTATTCTAGTAACAGTGACATCTACGTAAAGAAGTTTTTCAAAAGTTAAAATTATAGAAATCCCACTTAGATTCCAATGGAACAAGAAGGCTTAATATGTTGGCAATAATAGCTATTAAGAACGATATATTAGAGAGTAAATTATGAAAAGTTAATCATCAATATTGCTTCCACTAAAGCTAGGAGAGCCTCACAATTCACGCAACTCCATAGGATAAGTCAATCTACTGCTGTTATTTTGTTCTGTTTATGTTATAACAATTATCAAACTACCAATGTATTTTGTAACATATATACACAGACACAAATACACACAGGTTTCTATTTTAAGGGGCACATTTTTACTGTTTCACAGATCCTCTGATATATAGAGATTGGCCCTACTGGTCAGCATGTAATATGGTCATCAAACATGTTTCACGAGTTAAACGAAAATAGAAAATATATTTACCTCCATCAAATAGGCCACCTCCGCAGCATGTTTCTTGGTCAGATTTTTAATCTTATTGACAGCATCAAAGTTTTGATGACTTGGATCCATCCAATAGCATGCAATCTTTTTATGATGCTTCTTAGGGCGATCATCAAACATTTCCATTTTGGCTTTTTGGGCTCTCACAGGCCTTGGCATCCCAGAAATCATTAAAGTGGAATCACCCATATCTTGAATGATTTCTTCAGCCTGTTTTACAGATTCCATTTCCACCAAAGCAGCATAAACATTACAAGGCGTGAAGAAGGTGGGAATAAACTGAACCTTGGTGACATTCCCAAACTGATTGAGCGCGTTTTTTAAAACAGTTTCAGTGACCTGATGTGACAGATTGTCAATGTAAATCGTCCTTTTCACCTTTTCCTCAAATGCAGCATATATTTCATCAGCTGATGGTTCTTCCATTAGGTAATGAATAATGATGATGCCAAAGTGCATCTACTGTACAAGACATTACAGTATTAGAGATCAAATTTGCACATAAATGTAAATGCAACTAAACTCAGTGGGTACAAGAATAGGTTTCCAGGTAAAACCCAAGAATCACAACGCATATTATTTAAAAAAAAAAACAAAAACATCACAACTAATCAAGTCCTAAAGGAATAACAAGTTGCTTACACCTATAGATTGCATGGGGAAAGTAACCAAAGTAAGTTTAGGAACCTGTTTGGAAGAGAATTCATTATACTGGTTAGGGTTTTAATGCTACATTACATTGTTAATTCTATATTCCATAACTATGTTACTCAAACAGGTACGGTTTAGTCTTCACACCATTTCTTGTCTCCTAAAATTGAATATATAGTTGTCCCATTAGCATGAGAACTAAATTAACCTGACTTCAAGAATTTAAACCTTAAAATTAAATTTCAGGAAGTTAAATTTCACTTGAGAATAAAATGAAACAATGGGCTTAAATCTACAGAAGCATTCATTGGTTCGGTTTTCGGTTGTCAATTTTTGGTTCTTTGGTTTGGAAATATTTACAATAAAAAAAACTCAACTTTGACGGAAAAAAAATGAAATATCACAAGCCACTATAGCTTGCAATAATTGGCCGTTGTATACAAATTGTGAGTGCAACTACAAAAGGCACAATAATGCTCATCAATGATGGCTAAAAATTGCTGATTCTTGCCAAATGAATTTTCTTTTTGTATTTTCACAACGTTAAACATTACAAAGTCTTGATTCTTGAACCGTTTCATTTTCTTTTCTGTCTTACCTAGACAATCTCATTAACCTCAAGTTTTGTCAACAAAACAAGTAACAAAACTAAATGTTCTGAAGTCATTTGCTTGGTAGCATCAATGAAGATGTTCAACAAAAACATCACATCACACATGCTTTTTTCTCATCATTTTTTGCTTTAGTTTAGCTCACTTAGTCATTTTTAGTTTAATTAGTCATTTTTTGTTTAAATCTTTAACAAACTATTATTTTTTACTGTTGCGAAGCTATCTACTTTTAACAAAAAGATTATTAGACGTTTAAGCAGTATCTTACTATAATGTCAACTAGAAAAGCTGCTGACATGTTCTCAGGTACCCAAGACAAATGTGCTACATGTCAACTTGTAAATGATCACTGATGCCTAAACTAATGGGATTTTTTTTGATAACTTTGGGAACCCACTTGTGTGGTAAACTCCCAGTCATCCCCAATACCCGACTAACCGAGAGGAACAAGTAAAGCACGGTCACAAGCAACCGGGTCAGTGGCCTCTCAGGAAAATTGCTCTAAGTAGGTATTGAACTTGAGACCTCTAGGTTGTCTCTCCTCCACTCTAATCACTGCACCACTTCCATAGAGGTTCATATGTAAATGGGAATTGGGCCAAATGTAAATGGGAAATGGGCTATATTTGAAATATATGTAATTTCAGTTAATTCTTTTTGAAATAAGCACTAGCACTTGTTCATCTCTATCTCTAATTGCTAAAAACAATATGTTTATATGGTTTTTGTTTGCATGTCTACTATGCCTTTGTCTGTATAATTATGTTTGTTTGTCGTTCAAGTTAGTGATCTCCAGAAGCAACCTCTCTTTCTCTAAGGATATGCGAATAAAGGTAAGGTTTGCCAACTTCTCACCCTCATCAGACCCTATCAATGTCTTGACTCCCAGTGGATTTTTTATCAGATTTGATTGTTGTTGTCGTCAACTCGTCATCATTAGTTTGAAAACAAGTAACAAACTCAGATAAAATCCTATTTTTTGAGTGGGGGTAAGAGATGAAGGCAAACTTTACCCCTACAATAAAATGGAAAAATGGGAGTTCAATTCTCAAATCTCGGCGATACAAACATATTTAAGTAATTGTCGGGACATTGCTCAAGCAGGGCCAGCCCACTATAGGAATTTTTATACCCTATCTTTAGGCCCCATCTTAGTTAGGGCCCCATTTTTCATATTTTTCCTAGTTTAGCCCAAATGCCAAAAGAAATCAGAAACATTAATTCAAAATGATGGGTGAAGGGTGCAACGTTGCAGCTAGGGTTTCTATTTCATAAGTTAGGTGAACTTCAATTACACTATGAAGACGAGGCGGAGACCGACATTTGGGACTTCTAGGAGAGTCGGTTACTCAAACGACGCCACAAAGGTCGAGGTCTCGAGGATTCAGGTATGTAGCGTAGGAGACGAAGGGACGAAGTGAGTACCGATAACCTTTTACCCGGTAGATCTTGAAGAGAACCAGGTTCCCACAATCAAACCCACTTCATTTCAAGTTCTTCACTACTCTTGTTAGTCTGGACAACTAGAAAAAACCATAAATTCAAAAACAACCGCACGTTTGCACTGTGTGGCCCTTTTCTCAGTGGTTGGAAACAATCGCACTTGGTAGATCTTAAATTGAAGAATAGAACAAGAGACGCATGTCCCTCGGATCCACCCATTTCATTTCAAATTTCCATGTTCTTGATTTTTAATCTTTGTTGTGTAGTTGTGTGTCTAGATTTTTAATCTGTACGTTGTAACTATTTTGAATTGTTTGTGTAAGAGCAACGCTGGCAATGGAATTGAATACAAATGAAATGTAAATAAAGCCACTTACTCTTCTGATCAGGTAGTTTA
Source organism: Mikania micrantha (assembly GCA_009363875.1). Classification (NCBI taxonomy): domain Eukaryota; kingdom Viridiplantae; phylum Streptophyta; class Magnoliopsida; order Asterales; family Asteraceae; genus Mikania; species Mikania micrantha. Next base: position 43,619,066 of record CM018685.1, on the reverse strand, counting down.
TTTGCTAATTTTGATTTTGATTAATTGGTAGTTAGGTAATTCATAGATAAATTTGGTTAATTGGTTTTGTACTTCTGTTTGTAAACCGGTTACATAGTTTGATTTGCATCTAATAAAGCTAGAAAAAAAGGTTTAATATAAGCAAATGCATAAAAACAAAAAAACAAAAAAACAAAAAAAAAAGTTTAATGTAAAGTTATAGATGTAAAAATAAAAAAAAAATCTTATTTTTCTATAAACTCCGCCAATTATAGGATTTCAAGTTTTTTATTGACGGTCTAAAGGCCACATAAAGGAGGATGACTTTATGTTATCTAGGTTAAATACTCATTATCATTTGCTTTGGGCACCAAATAGCCTGAGCCGACGCTGTGCTCAAGTAAGTGTGCGACTCTGTATGAGGACCACCTTCCCCTTGCATCGTCAGTTTGAACAGAACCAGATATGCAATTCAATTCAGTTCGGTTTGATTTTCTGAGTCATTGTTTGAAACCTAATATTCAACAACCCTATAAATCTACCTCTTACCGCCTTTGATCATAACAAATCTCAAAATACAGCTAAACCCTAATCGTAAAACCAAGAGCATTAGAACCGAACAAGCTACAATCGCGAGCTACAATTGTTGAACACCACAACCTCAATTGAAAAGTAAAATCAAACAAAACCAAAGCCCTAGCCCTATACTACAGCAAACAAATTTGAAGAACAAATTAAACGTATCAACCACAAACAAAAAATTTAGTAGATAAAACATTGTACCTGTAAAAATTCCGATGGTCGGTTCTGGTGTGTCGTCCGGCAGCCCCTATACAGCCGTAGACTTCCGGTGAGATGTTTGGAAACGACCGTAAAAGCTTCAAATCGCCGGACTGAATTCACGGGACGAAAATATTTCAAAAAATCGGAAATTAAAGCGTATTTGAATTCTATAAATTAACGCTTGCATCTTTAGTCTTCCATAGATATTATATCAATTCCCTCAACGTCAACCATATCGACTGATCGTCATGACCCATAACATCATTTTATTTTGCTCAATAACTTCAGGTTATCATCGAGTCATAAATGATAAAAATAAATATTTGTGCATTAAAAAAAAAAAAAAAAAGGTAACTTTAAGGAAATGTAACCAACTTTCAGCTTTGTTTCAATTAGGTCAATCATACTTTTTTTGTTCCGATTAAGTCACTCATACTTTTTTTGTTCTGATTAGGTCACTTTACTTTTAATTTTGTTTCAATTAGGTCACTCATATTGTAAGTAAAATGTTTGTGATTAGAACACTGTTTTAAAGTAAAGTGACCTAATTGGAACAAAAAAAAAGTATGAGTGACTTAATCAGAACAAAAAAAAAAGTATGAGTGACTTAATCGGAACAAAAAAAAAAGTATGAGTGACCTAAATGGAACAAAGCTGAAAGTTGGTTAAATTTGTATGACATATTCCCTAAACAAAAAGAAGAAGGATTGTATTTGTGAATAAAATAACTAGCATTTTATTTAGAGATAATATGATATATCCCCTTATTAAGCATCAAAATTACATATATCTTCAATGTTAAACTAAAATTACAAATATCTCCATGTTCCAAAATTGCCCCTTAGTAAGAAAAAATATTTAAATTGTTTTTAGTTAGTTCATTAAGTGTAAAACAGGATATACATAATTTGTTTTTTAATGAAATAGATAAATATGTAATATATTTGGTTTAAAAAGAGGAAATATGTAATTTGTTTTATGATTGGGTAAATATGTAATAAATGATTTAGCAAGGGGATATATGTAATTGACCATTTTATATACAAGAAAAGTAAATAGAGGTTGTTAAACATCGAAATAAGTGTAAAACACATCAAAACTACTAATTTTATTAAATTTTGTTAAATTTTATTAATTATGGTTATTCTTTTTTGTTCTTATTTTCACTTGAATAATCTTACATATATCATAACCAACGAGATTTTAACAAAAAATCGTTGTTTTTTATGAGTTCCACAATAGCCCTTGTATTCATTTTCCACTTTATATAGTTAACAAACTTTACGGTCTAAAACGCTACCATAAAAACTTGTATTTATAGTTTTACACGTTTTTTTAACAGCGATTTGGATCACTGGCGAGTCATAGACCCACTCGATCATATTCACACTCAATAGGAGGAAACTCATCATAGGTGAGAGAAAAACCCCCTAACCCAGCATGGAATCCCTATTTTGTGAATTGTGACATCTGTCAATTTTTAAGTTTGACTTACTTAACACCGTTAATATATTTAAAGTTGACGATGTTGGTTATGTTTGAAAACCTAATAAATTAATTTGAAGTCTAGCAAAGTATATCACTTTTAACATGCATAATATTTGCATTTGATAATTTTATTTTTCGGTAAACTATCTGACAACTCAATTAATGATTTATTCAATACTTTTAGTTTAACGTGAAATAATAATTCATAAGTGAGGAATTTAAATTAACGAGAAAAAACTGTGAACTAAAACTTCAATCGGTAAATTTGCAGGAAACAAACTATACTTGTGTTTTACCCGGTTAATGCCTACGCAATGAATCAAACATTATCCAATATAATTATTATTAACTAAAATTTAATTATTTTAGTACGTCTTAATATTTCAATAATTCACGAATAAATAGCGTTTATAAAATAATTACCCGGTACAAGATTCAAATATTGTAATACTCAAAATATACCAGTTTCAACCTATATATATTAACATTAAACAAGTTTTGGACACTTGTCCTATGGAGAATATCTTGCAACCATGCAAGATCAACCAAAAGATCTTCCATAATCCTCCTTCTTCAAAGAACAATCATTACACTCTTCCTATATATATACTCATACATTCAATACACATTCTTGCACCATAAAACATTCAAAATCTCTCTTTTATACTCCAAATTCGTCCACCACTTCGCCCCCACCTTTCTGCCTTGATTTTTGTTGTATTTCTTCATCATTCATCAAGAACTTGAAGGTTCTTGATGATATAGTTCAAGTTTTGGAAGTTTTGATACAAGAACCAAGTTAAAAGGAGCTCAAGACAAGAATCAAGCTTGTTCTTTCTCATCACTTGTGTTATTCATAATCATATTCAGCTCCATTAAAGGTATAACACTTAAACTTCTTGTTTTTTATAAGTTTTACCTAGCTACACACACAAACATACATTCTGCAAATTCTGGCAGAATGTTGTTACAACTTTAACGAGTCATAAAATGGTCATAACAAATCCAAACTGAACAAACTTAGAATCCAAGACTAAGTTTATTGTGTTATATTTTCATGCACTACTTATACAGCTTCTAACTCAACCAAATAATACCCCAAGCAACCTTCACAAGATTAGTGCGCGGATTTGTACCCCTGACTTGTGCAGCTGTTTTGACTTACTTAAGATCCAAATCATGAAAAATTTTCTAAATGAAAGTTGTTCATAATATATTAAAATGGTAGACTGAAGAGTTTCATAATCTAACCCAAAGGTTTACAATGTCAAAATTGAATCCGAACTCACTGGACTAAATTTGTCAAAACAGAAACTTTAAGGACTTATACTTGTGTGACTGTTTTAACACATTTACAAGCAAAATCACGAAAAGTTTTCTAAATTAAAGTTGTTCAAAACATCTTAAAATAATAAACTGTAAATTGTCATAATATTATTCCAACGATTTATATTTTTAAAGCTCATCTGAACAAGCCGGACATAATCTGTCCAAAAAACAGTTTTTATAAACTTTAACATATCTACATAAACATTAATTATTTTCACATATATAAATGTGTATATATTTCATACACACACTTAAATGATGTGATATATGTATATACTTGTAAATATATATTTATATATGTTGATATAGTTAATGAGTTCTGAAGTTGCTAAGCAAAATGGTAACTTTCCCAAAATACGTCGTTATAATGACGAAATTTTTATAAAATCCGACACTTAGTAATTTCAAGGCAATATAAAATAATGTTTCAAATATAAGTTAAAAGCATAATCATTTTAAATAAATCCCGACACACAAAACACAAATACAACTACATAAACTACAGCAAGTTCACAAACTCAAAAGAAACTCATTATGTTATAGGAACCGAGTTATAAGTCTTCATATAAACGACAATCAAGAAGTCAATCATCAATCAATATAGGTGAGTATTCGTAGCCTTTTTCATTTCAAAGTATTGGGTGCAACATGCATACGCTATTTAATTTCAAATTCTATTTCACAAAACTTGCAGATTCAAACTCTATGTTAATGTGTATGATACAATGTCATATGTGTTAAACTATGATTCTATGTGTGTGCTATTCGAAGTCTAATTCTACTATGATTACTAACACTATGAGCCAATGGTAACAATAATATATCTATTGGATGTAGCTCATCCATCGTTTTGACCCTAGTGAGGGCCTTTGGATGATTGAAACCAATTCAAGCTAATCTTGACTTTTGAGTCGAATGTTAAGTCAACAAAGGTCTGATCATACATATGTTTATACAAACATGCTTGGAATCTACCTTGACATATGAATCGCAATAGTCTCATTTTACTACATATAGTCTAAACCTATGTCTACTCGTCCACTTTTTAGTTGGCTCTATTTTTATACATGTTACAGGAAATGCGGTCTGAGTATTACAAGTCAATGCTACACATGAGAAACTATGGACCTAGTGTAGTAAATAAAAACAATGATTAAATATATGTTTTGCTATGTTGAAAACTATTTGATTTCAGCATGTATTGAATTTGGTATGATTGAATTATGAAACTTAATTAGCGTAACATGTTATGAACAGTTGCGTCATGCCTCGACGTTTATTCGCCTTCGGTTGGGGTGTGACATATTTTGTCCATGCCAGGACTTGAACCCGTGACCTCCCTAATATTAAAGTCACAGGCTACAAGTCAATGCTACACGTGAGAAACTATGGACCTAGTGTAGTAAATAAAAACAATGTTTAATTTATGTTTTGCTATGTTGAAAACTATTTGATTTGAGCATGTATTGAATTTGGTATGATTGAATTATGAAACTTAATTAGCGTAACGTGTTATGAACAGTTGCGTCACGCCCCGACGTTAATCCGCCGTCGGTTGGGGTGTGACATATTTTGTCAATGCCAGGACTTTAACCCGTGATCTCCCTAATATTAAAGTCACAGGCTACCTCCCTAATATTAAAGTCACATGCTACCTCCTCTCAACCATTTGAACTTAAGATCATTGGTATATAGTTTTACATGTAATAATAATAAATAAATGGTCTTTTGTGGTAAAATTTTAATGTATATATGACACTTATTTTCAAAATAACTAATATCGTTTTGAGTGGTATTTAGAAGGTTGCTAGCTTTTTTTTTTTTTTTTTTTTTTGTAAATTACATGTAAAATTAACAAAATGCTTTTTGATAACAAATTAAGCAAAATGAATATGTGTTTATTTTCGGATATTAGGTGATTCGGATAACTGAATTATGAATATTCGTAAATTTCATATATTAATTTTCAATATCCGAATCCAAAATGTCGGATTCGGATTCGGATATCTAAAATTTCGGATTAGGATCTCCGAAATGAGCGAAAAAAATTAAAATTTCAAAAAAATATAATTCGGATATCCAAAATATCAGAAAAATTATCCGAATATTCAAAATATCAAAAAAAATTATCCGAAGTATTCGAAAAATTATCCAAAAGAAAGACTATTTGGGATATCAAATATCCAAATAATCTGAAAATTTATAAAATAGATATCTGAATCCGAAGTTTCGGATACCCGAATCCGATCTTTGCAGATATTTAAGTGGATCTTCGGATATTTCTTATTTGGATACGGATTTTTTTTGAACACCCCTAAAAATGAAAGCAATTTTAGCCTACCTTAAATGAGATAAAGAGTTTATTTTAAATAAGACCACATCTCATAGTTTCACTTTTAGTTCTTAAGTAAAAATAGTTCTCAATTGAATATCTCCTATATATATATATATATTAAAAGACATATTACGATCATATCAAACTTAAATGAAACATATAAACACATAACAGCGTAACAAATACGCATAGACACATAGAATAAATACGCGCATAATATGAAAACACAGCAACATAGTATAAAAGATTAGCAAAAGTCATGTATAACTTATATCACACACCACGCAAACAAATAGATAGCATGCATATCATATATCAAGCCAACAAACATATCATACAAAGCGTTCGATCTACAATAACGGCTCCTAGAACTAAAATCAAACCTAAAGTTAGAATCTCTAACTTATATCCTTAAAAACAACTCTACAAATCTCTCGTTTTTATCATATGCCTCTAGAAACTCTTATCACGGATCATGTCTTGAGAGAGACGCAACTCTGACAAATCTTGATGAATATAATTAAACCTTTGCCCCTTTTCCCTCTACAATGAGATTCTCTATTCTTCGAACAGGTACCGACAGTTTTCTTCTGCTAACATATCTAAACCATTTCAATCTTCCTTCTCATACTTTATATGAGATGTCCGCTACCTCTAATCTTTTCGTGAAGACTTCGTTTCGTAACTGAACAAGCCTTGTGTGCCTACACATATATCTGAAGATCCTCAAAAAATAAAAATTTTATTCTAGAAATAAGCAGCTTATATGTCACGTGTCAATTTCTCGTGAAGTTTATATTTTTGTTTGTCGTATCGCTTTCTTATTAAATATTAATGAATATAAACAACTAAATATCTAAACTATATATCTTTTTATTTAAGAATCTTTGAAAAATTAATCATAAACTGTTTTAATCAAATTATCCTAAAATATTGTTTTTCTATATTTGCTATTTGTTATTTATAATTATTAAATTTTACTATTTTTATGTGACTAATAATTAATGTTATCTAACATACAAATATTCATATAAACTATTAGTTTACAACATATTATATTTTATTTAACTTTTTTAATACACTTCTACACATAAATTTAAAGGGTATAAAAACTAAGTTCTCTTAATTTAAAAAAAAATACTTGTATACTTATTAAATCATGTGACTATAATCATTTTTTTTTAGTTTTGTATAATTTATTGATTCTCATTTGAACCTCGAAAGTTAAATTCCATCCGTTAAAGTAATAAAATCATTCCCTACCCGCTTATACTTTTACACTTCTAAAGTTGCTACAAATCAAAATCTATTAAAACTAATATATAAAAATAATTTTAGACATTTGTCATAATTCTAGGCCATCTAAATTTTGGTTTTTTCGCTTCTCTCTCCTCTTTAATTATTTATATTTATTATTTAGTTAGAAAATAGAAATAATAATTAATATATTATTAGTTATATGCATTTAAAATGAAATTAATTATGAAGCTTTTAAAAAAAACCTATATTTTTATTTAATAGTTTCTATTTAATTTTTTTAAATAAATTCAAATTATATTTCTTAAAATATTTAAAAATAAAACATTAATGATACTATTTGTTTTTTTATGAATGATTTTAAAAATTTTTAAACATTTATTATGATTGGATGATTTAAATGAAAAAATATTGTATATTGTAATAATAAAAAGTAAATAATTTAAAAAGAACCAAGCCATATGTATTAATATAAATTTTAAGTCAACCCGTGTAATACACGGGATTTTAACCTAGTAAGACAATATATTAGTAACAATGTAACTCTCTAAACTATTAACTAACAAGGCATATCAAAATCAAAAACTAGAACATACTCATTTGGGACCGGCACAGTTGTCAAAAACACAAAGAAACGATCATGATTTTAATGGTCAGGATAAAAGAAATGGTAGGAACGATCATATCAAAAATTTTAAAATTTGAAAATGATTAGTTTCATTAAAATGCATTTTCGATTGTTTAATTTCAAATTTTCTTTAATCAAAACACTTTAAATTTATTAAAAAAATAATAATAAGTTTTCTAACATTGTTTAGTGTATACATATAAAACAAATTAGACTGTGTGTAATAGTTTAGCGAAGATAATAGAAAAGTATTATTACATAAGTGTCATGCAAGCAATCAAGTTATAGAAATAAAGATGTTTGTGTGAGCGTAAAATAATTTGAAAAATAAAAGATCAGATATACTATTATGATTAATGTAGAAAAAAATAAAAAAATAAACGTTATTTTGCACGCATGTTATAGCTCTCACGTAAAATGCTCTAACGCTTATATATAGATTTTTCTTTTCTTTCCCTTTTTTTAAAGGAGTGGGGAATGTGACTTCGAGTGTTAGGCTCACATGAGCTCTATTGCGTCTCATTAATTACACATAGTCATAAATAACTTATTCTTACCCAGTCGTTACGTGGTTAGTTGTCTGTAAAAGGTGAAGGAGCAAATAAAATACAAAAAAGAGTTAATTACACAGATAGCTATTGTGATTTGTCGATGTTACACAAATAGTTACTAACTTCGAGAATTACATAAATGACTCAAATTGTTTGCAAAAATGTAGCATCCATATTTCTTGAAGTGGATAGTTAACTTTTTTCACTAAATGAAAGCAAATTAACCAAATTACCCTTAATGTTAAAAAAAAACAAAATAGAAAATTAAATTAAATGATAATTAATTATAGATAGTGACACTCATCCTTTTTTCACATCCAACCCTCTGTTTCCTCCTTCATCTCATTTGTTTACTTGCTACCTACACATACCACAATCATCATCCCTATAGACCACCATCACTATAACACAACCACCACCAAAAATTTATGAAACCACAATTATTCTTCATTACATGGGAGTAAGTCACAGTCTCCGCCTTCTCCGCGGTTGGATTCTAGAAGTTTCAAAGTTGATTGCAACGACAGTGGCTGATCGACTCTTAATCATCATTAGCTTATGCATTCTCCGGCGTCAGATTACTTTTATTCCACTTAAGGCCCCCAAAATAGTTGTACCGGTGCTGGTCGGATATTTTCTCGTGTTTGTTATTACTCTTTTCAATTCTTTTTTTCTGAACGGCGAAGGTCTCAATCGTGTGAACCCACTTTTTCCAGGTCATGTCACCAAAGTCTAGTTATCTGGACCTCCCATGAGCCACCACAACCACCCCAGGAGGAAACCCCACTGGGAAAACCCCCCTCAGACCCCTTTTTCAATGCGAGAGGGATTTGAACCTAAGACCTCCCATTTGAAAGATTCTTGAGGTACCATTGAGGCAATGTCTCGTTGGTTACTCTTTTCAATACTTCATCTTCCGCCTTCTATATTTTGTTTTTTTTTTTCTTGATGTTTTTATAAACAACCGTATGTTTGTTTCATAGTATATGAAACCTCCGTCCCTTTCTAAAAATAATTATTTAGCCGTTCAAAAACATTTTATATATTGAGTGTATATATATTTTGTATAACTAAGGCATTACCACATGTGGGGTGTAAGAAAACTCAAGCACTTAGATAGCAAAAAATTCTTTGAGTTTCTTTGAGTGTCTATATATTTTGTATAACTAAGGCATTACCACACGTGTTACGCGTGCTAAATAATAAATGTTTTTAGTGTATATATATTAAATGTAACTAGGTTAAAAAACGGTTATATTTTATAAGAATTTGGTTTTTTAAAATGTTGTTATTTAAAATTAATATATTTTTGATGTATAAAAAATCTTTTTTCAATTTGAAAATAAATAAAAATGTGTTTAATATTAATATTATTTTTTATATGAGATGTATTTAACACGGGGAAATACGTAAAATCAAAGCAAGAGTTAACGAGATGAATGATTTCCACTTCAATACTGCCTTTGTATCCTTATGGTGACCGAAAGAATTCGTTTATGCAGGTGTATTTATTATAAAATTCAAAATTGGTCCTTTATCCGTCTATAAAGTTTCATTACTTTCTCTTATTATAATTAAATCCACTCACTACTGCTTCATTGCTTTATAACCACATTCATCTTTAACCTTTTTTTTTCGACGGTCAACTAATCAACTATCGGGTACTTTGTATGTGGCCCCTAGTTGCTAAAGTATGCCCAAACTTGCTACTAGTCAAGACGGACGGAGCCCCAAGCCCACCAGCCACCAATTCTTGGGGGAAACCCGACCCAAACACCCGCCCAAAAACACGACGGTTGGCATGAGTGTCTCTCACTACAACCTTATCATTAAAAATATTTATTTACGAATATCACTATCTTTTCTATAGTGCGGTAAACTCGTGTAACCTCTTTTGTACTTAATATAAACTAGATGGCGCTTCCCGCGCGTTGCTGCTTAGATTTAACACCTTTGTTCTGGCTTGTCAACGAACTCAAAAGAAAAAAAAAACATATTAACGGGTAAAGAGTCGTGACTATAAAACAAACTTATTATGAGTCAAGAATTAAACAAAAGAAAAATAAAACTAAAATAGAACACTTAGAAAAACAACATGTCATTTATCATGTTATGAGAAATTAGAATGACTTATCTATAGAAATTTCTAACTAAAAACGAATTTCTCTCGAAAAAATGACGGGGAAAATGAATTTCTCACTACAAATCTCAATTACTCACTGAAAAATCGTCAGATGTGAATTAATTGCGCCAAAAAAACGACGCAAATGGATTTATCGCGAGAAATCATTTTTCTCGCGATATTCACTATTCATAAGTTGGACAATGAAAGTTAATTGAACATTTTGGGGAAAATTTGTGGTCAAATAGACAATTTGAGAATTTTCCCTAATCTATGTCTTAAAAATAAGAAGAGAAATCTTGACCTCTAATGCCCGTATTTTCTAAAAAGAAAGCGAGAAGTCAGAGAGAAAGTTGATCAAAGATGCATATCAAAGTATCAAACCCTTCATTTGGTGGGTGGCTTAATCAACAGTCACGTAGATCTGCAACAATAATCTATACTTGTAAGCGTGCATTATCGACTTGTACTCTTTGCATGAAGCTAATGTACAGCACTGTTCATAATTTATGATTGTATAGATAGTAACAATAATAGAAAAGTAATATTAATTGTAATAATAATTATATATATACATATAAAGATAAATTTTAATGAATAGTAAAATTAAGTTTATTTCGTTTTAACCACGTAAGTTTAAACAGTAACTTTTTTGTGTTCGTTTTCGTTTCAAAAGTTTGACTATTTTAACAAAATAATAATTAACGCTTTTCTTCTTTTGTTTTGATTAAAAAAGTTTAGACAATAAACATTAGAGTTTCGAATTATAAAACTTTTATTTGTTTTATTTTGATCTCAGAAGATAAATAGTAAAAAAAATATAGCCATCACAAAAGTTGACCGTTTTATCAGAGAAAAAATAAAGTTTTATTTTTTTTGGCAACAAAAGTTTTATAAAAGCTTTTGTTTTGTTTATTTTGATCACCAAAATTTTGAATAAAAAACTTTTTTTTTTGTTTTCATTTCAAAAGTTTAACTATTATAACAAGAGAATGTTAAACTTCTTTTTCTTCTATCTTAACCGCAAAATTTTAAATGAAAACTATTTATTTAGATAGGAAACTTTTGCTTAATAAACTTATGTTTCTTTTATTTAACAACTAAAGTTTAAATAATAACAAATTTTTTGTTAGAACAAAAACTACAAAAGTTAGACTATTCAAGCAAGGGAATGTTTAACTTTTTTTCTTTTGTTTTGGTCACAAATGTTTAAATAGTTGACTTTAAAGTTTTGAATAAAAAAAACTTTTATTTTTTATTTTTAAAATTTTGACTACAAGAGATTAAATAGTAAATTTTGTGTTTTCATTTCATTACTAAAATTGATTATTCTATAGGGAGAATAGTTAATTTTTATTTCGGACACAAAAATTTTACGATAACTTTTATTTCTCTTGTTTTGAGCACAAAAATTTGAATATTAACTTTTGTTTTTTCGTTTTTGTTACAAAGTTTTGGTTATTCTAACATGAAAATGCTAAACTTTTGTTTATTTGTTTTGGCCACAAAGGTTTAAATGATCTGTTTTTGATTTACATAAAAAACTTTTGTATCTTTTATTTTTGTCATAAAATTTTAAATAGTAAACTTTTTGTTTGTTTGTGTTCGCTACAAAAGTTTAATTATATTGGAGATCATACTAGAATTCCCGGTGCAACACGCATGAGGAATCTAGTTGTTGTTTTTATTAACATGTTTACTTTAGAAACTATTTGAAGTAAAAGATTTGTAACCATAGGACATCTAGTATAGTAATACTCCTTAACTTCTCTTATAAGAGGTTTAAAGCTTGAGCCTATTTATGAGCAATTGCTTCTAGATGAGCAAGGGATTTTCACAAAGTTGGATTTTCTGCAGAATTGGTGAGATATAAGTGGCATGACTGGTCTACGATGTTTCCTTCATAGATATGTGAGTCAATCGACTGTTGCTGTTAAAAACGGGGTCAATTACATATATCCCCTTGCTAAAACCTTTTATTACATATTTACCCAATCATAAAACTAAATTACATATTTCCTCTTTTTAAACCAAATATATTACATATTTATCCATCTCATTAAAAAAAACATTATGTATTTCCTATTTTACCCTTAATGAACTAAGTAAAAACAATTTACATATTTCTCCTTACTAAGGGGCAATTTTGGAATATGGGGATACTTGTAATTTTACTTTAACATTAGGGATATATGTAATTTTGATGTTTAATAAGGGGATATACGATATTATCCCTAAAAAAAGTTAAAGGCTTGTAAAAAAACAAATAACTAACCTCTATATAGTACTTAATTAAAAGGTGTAATGATAGTTAGAAAGAAGTTCGAAAGATATAATCTCATAATCATTTAACATTGCGTACAAGTATACAATTGTGTGTCACGTCAGTTTTCTAATTAAAACTACTTCTACATCAAACAAACCTTTGTCTTAAATTCCAAGAATTTTAGAGGACGGCATTTAATGTTATTATATTTTAAATAAACTTAAATGCAAATATTATGTTTTTTGAAAAACAAAAACTTCAAATTAAATAAGGGTTGTGTTATTCTCACACCCTATTTTTTAAAAATACACCCCTCAGACGGCCTGTACTGCCCAGTACGGCTTGTCTCAGTACTCGGTCAAACATTTCACCGACATTTCCTGAAACATAGGACAATGATTTGAATCAAGACGGGTCGTACTGACCTGTACGGGTCGTCTTGCCCAGACGGCCTAGTTTTGACCATTTCACCCCAAAACCAGGCCGTACTGGTCAAAATTTTAATTTTTTTTTTAAAAAAAACAAATAATTCAATTTTGTTACATTTAATGATTTAAATACCTCTCGCAAAATGGGCGAGTTGGGTAACGCGTCAAAACGAGTTCGGGTTACACATCTTGACCCTTATTGTGTTTAAGCTATATTGAATGGGTTGAGATAGTAGCACTTAACACATCTTAAGTTAAATTAAATTTATGTTTTTTAAGAACAATTCATTTAGACCAGAACTAATTTTGCTTAAAACTCGTTCTGACACGCACCCATCCTAACCCGAACTCGTTCTGACCCGTTACCCAACCCGACCCAACTCGTCCATTTTGCGAGACTTATTTAAATGTAATAAAATTGAATTATTTGTTTTTTAAAAAAAAATTAAAATTTTGACCAGTACGGCCTGGTATTGGGGTGAAACGACCAAAACTAGTCCGTCTGGGCAAGACGGCCCGTACTTACCAGTACGGCCTGGTTTCGGGGTGAGACGACCTGGTTTTGGGTGAGACGGCCAAAAATTAAGTTAATTTTTATACGGCCAGTACTGCCCTGTACGGGCCGTATAGAGTTACTCCACACCGGTTGAGACCCAAATTGGCTTGTAAAATATAAGTCAAGACCAAGACGGCCCGTACTGACCTGTACGGCCCGTCTCAAAGAATTTTCACTAAATCCAAGACATTCCTCTGAAATGTTTGTATGTACCCTATACGGGCCGTACTGACCAGTACGGGCCGTATAAATTTGGTGGGGTGTTAAAATAAAAAAGTTGGGTGTCCAAATAAAATCACCCTTAAAATAAATAAACAGAAACAAACAAAGGGATACCAATCATGGGCAAGACGGAAATGGGGACATATGTGTCCCTTTGTTTTGTTCTTCAACAGACAAAATCTGTGTCCCAAGATGTCTACTACACGAACAAAATTCTTAATTTTGAACGAGACTTGCAACTGAAAACCCAAAATAAGACAACTTCATTATTAAATTATTTTCCTAGTACATCAAAGTGGTCCTTTTAGTTAGTTTTATTTTTTTCTTTACCAATTAGGCATTGACTCAATGGTATCGTAGGATTTTTTTAAATAGGAGGTCTTGGGTTCAAATCCCTTCAGCAGCGAAAAATGGGTCTAAGAAGAGTCAGGGGTTTTCCCAGTGGGGTTTCCTCCTGGGATGGTTGTGGTGGCTCATGGGAGGTCCAGGTAACTAGAACTTGGTGGCATGGCCTGGAAACAGTGTGTTCACACGATTGAGACCTTCACCGTTCAAAAAAAAAATAGTTTTATTTTTAAAAAAATTAAATAAGTTTTCAACTTTTTTTAACAGTAAACGTCCTGGGTGACTGGGATTACTCTAACAAATAAACCATCATTCCGCCTGAAGAACAAAGCGTGTTAAACTAACTCACTTGCCCAGAAAGAAACTTATAACTAAAAAAACATCTGGCTCAACCCAAAGCAATATTGCTCTAGATGAGACTTCAATCCAACACCTTTAATAAGAGAACTCAATGGGCAATCAGTAAGCTAGAAGCCCTTTTGTAATTAAATTTCAACTATATTAACAAATACTAATAATATCAACCAAATTTCTTCTAAGAATTGTTTGATAGTTTCTTAACGATTATTAAAAGACGACAACTTAATGGTTAATATTCTCTTAATGGTTAAAAGGTAACCTTAAGTCGGAATAGTTAAAAAGTAACTCTTAATCATTCAGATTGACTGTTAACTTTTAACCATTAATAGATTATAGTTTATTAATAGGTAGCCTGTTAACAAATATTAAAAGGCTAACCAATGGATTGAAAGTGAGATTAACAACCATCCAAAAATGACTATTTAATATTAGATAACCATAATTATTGTTTTTTATAGCCAAAATAAACAGTCTCCAATGGCTCACAAAAACACGGTTGCGTTTGCGAATTGCAATAATCATATTTTCTAAAGTAAATCTTGCAAAATAGTTGATTAATTTTTTTTTATCTAAACCCTTTTTACTTTTTAGAATGTTTAACTGCATACATTTTTTAATCATACTGTAAAATAGTGATAATTTGCCCATCAAAAAAAGTTAAAAAAAACACACCATATTTATTAATTTTTTTTAACCGATCAACAAAAGTGGCCAAGTGGGGTTTTAAGATGATATAAAGGGTTAGAAGGCATGAGCCATAATGGTTTTCAGAGGGCTAGTATTGTAGGGTGTTCAATAAAGATGTCGGCATGAATGGTCCGAACCAGTTTGGTGCATCAAGGTTCGGTTTTGACCTAGGTTAATAACGCCCGTATAACTTGTATCAGCACACCTTGATATCATCATTTTTATTAAAGTACAGACAGTTACAACAGATGAGATAACTGGATAATCTTGTTTTCAAGAAAGAAACTTTGACCAAAAATTTGCTTGATCCGGTACCTGGGTTATATCACTCTCCATCTGGGTACTCAGAACCGGGTTCGGGTTTGGGTTTCTTGTTCAAATCCGGTTTCTCCTCAAACCAGCATGGTTTCAGTTCAGAAACAGGTACATCTTGTTCCGCATCAACCCTAGCACCGACCTCCGTCGCTTTCTTCCGAATTGACGCCGCCGACAACTCATCCAGGCCGCCATCGGACGCCAGTAACTCCGGGAAGTTGAGCCGTGCAGACGGCCCACGGAGATAGTACACGGCCGTGTCGTACGCTCTCGCCGCCGCGACGGGTGTCGAGTACGATCCGAGCCAAATTCTCGAGCGTTTATTCGGCTCCCGAATCTCCGCCACCCACTTCCCCCACTTCCTCATCCGTATCCCCTTGTACGGTCGCTGATCGTTCTTCCTCTTCGCCGGCGATGAACAGCTGCACCGACCTGCTAATTCGCCGGTACCGACAACGGCGCCGGTTCTGTCATCCATTGATCTGGGACCGGAGATTGAATATGCAACGGATGATTGAGCAGCACCGACGGCTTTGATATGAATTGACGATGGACTTATCGATGAGATTTGATTGGCGGGTACGAATCAGATAGACGATTTAACCGAGGAAGGGTTGTGGTGTGTTTGAATTTCGGGTCGATTAGAGAGGTGGTTTTGATGAGGGGTTGGTTGGGGGATGAGAGAGAGGGTGACAGAATTTAGAGTATTTAAATACTGAACAAAAAAAAAACTATTTATATGGAAAAGCTTATTGAGTCTTATTTTTTCAATAAAACAAATTGGCATCTTTTTTTTTTTTTCAATAATTATGTTATTATGTATCATGTATGTTGTTTTAATCGAGTTTTTTGAATTGAGATAATGCATATACTCTTAGATGTTCGGAAATCTTATGAAATAGGTAAACTTTCGCCCATATTAGGATTGAACATGAGATAAGCCCCAAGTTGATCATTTCGTGGTGTCTTTCAAACTTGCTTACAGATAGATTCGAACCCCAGATATTCACAATAGAATGTGAGAGCACTAATCATTAGGCTGAGTTTTTAGGACAATTGGCATCTGAATTATAGTTGTTATATGGTAATTTTTAATAAAAGTGGCAATTAGACTCGTTGAGTGTTACGACATTGACGAAAGGTATAATGATTTATACCGTAAACCAAATGTTTATTAATGTTCCAAACTTTTGACACCAACCAACTGACTGACCAAACGTTTGAAGAAAAACCGAATGTAAAAACAAATAGATAATCAGTATGAATGGTTTCACAGCTCAGTTTCGGACCATAAACACCCTTACAATTAAGCATTAGATAGTGCTATTTCAAAATAGAATATAAGGCCACTCAGAGTGGAATGTGGGGAAGAGTCGGGGAGGGCCTCACCGAATCGGGGAAGGATGGGAACACCAGGCCCCCGGATTCGAGGTGGGGTAAACCGGGGACTACTCACCGAATCAAGCCAAAGCCGGTGAGGGGAAAACTATCCGTTGGAATTCGACCGTTGCTCCATGCCGTTGGGATTTAAACAAAAAAAAAATCCAATTTTATTCCTATTTAAACAATTTTAAACAACCAAAAATCTCACACTTTTCTCTCATCTTCTACAATCTATACACTAAGTTTATAAAAATTTCAAGTAAAATGAAAGAAGGTTCATCACGTGGTGGGTCGTCAAGTAAAAAATTTAGAAAACCACGACCAAAAAATGTTCAAACGGCTCAAGTGAACCCGTTCAACACACCCGGGTATCGTCCACAAATGCCATTTCCGAATCAACCAAACTTCTACTATGATCCAATGAACCCGGCTCAATATTTGCAATATTCACCGAGCACTCAACAACAATTTAATCAATGGGAGCAATCGTATCAACAAGATCAACAAAGTTATCAACAATTCAATTAACAAGTTTTTCAACAACAATCTCCATTTCAAGGTATTTTTTATACGTTTAGTTTTATACGTTTATTTTTATATTTTAATTTTTATATTTAATTTTTATATGTTTATTTTTATATGTTTATATTTAACGTTTATTTTTATGTTTAGACTATCGTGACCATAATCAAGATGACTCGGATTCAAGCGAACATAATAAAAGTGTTCAAGTCGAGTCGGAAGAAGAAGAAGAAGAAGAAGAAGAAGAAGAAGAAGAAGAAAAAGAAGAAGAAGAACATGTTAGGCGAACGGGAAAGAAAGCAATAGGAGAGAAAGCATCAGGCCAAGCGTTGGTCCGATGAAGAAGAGGTTGCGTTGGCTAGATCTTGTCTAACTATTTCTGAAAATCTCGATGTTGGTAATGCGCAAAAAAAGGATGGTTTTTATATAAAGGTATTTTTTAACATTGTTTAAGTTAACAAAAAAAAATTCACGGTTGATGCTTAAATTTACGTTGTTTATATGTAGGTAGCTGACCATTTTCACCATCTCATGAATGATAAGTCGAGAACTGTTGATCAAATATATTCCAAATGGAACGATATGAACTCCTCCATGAAGAAATGGAATGGTTTTTACCAACAGGCTTCAATGAATCGCAAAAGCGGAGAAGGGGTGAACATGTTTTGAATAAGGCCATGAAAAACTACAAAAGCGTGGTCAAGTCAAAGGGATTCCCTCACATCCAAGCGTGGGAAATGGTTCGCGATAACTCTTTATGGTGCGACATTCCACCAGTAGGTTGTGAGTCGCAACCTACAACAAAAAGACCGAAGTCAAACGAGTAAATGGGTAGTGCGAACACCCACATCAACATCAATCTTGATGATGACGAAGACGTTGACGACCAACATGGATCGTGATGGCCCACACATTTACTATGAACCGGATAGGCCAACAAGAAAGGGAAAAAGATCGGTCGCGTCCTCCTCGTCGCATGAGGAGTTAATTCAACAAATGGCGGAATTCAACTCGGTTTGGTTGTTTTATCAGGCACTTTCTTTCGTCAGTGCCTACGACGCGATGAAGCCGGTTGGGCATCGAGTTGTGTTTCCGGAACCACGTCAACATCGGGATCCGGTTGATTCTCAAAAACGTTGTCACCGGCGGGTGAGTTTTGGTTGAAAAAAGGTGGTTGTGGGTACCAATTTGAGAATGTTAGAAATTGGTTCGGGTTTGGATTGTTTGGATCGAGTTGAGGTCGGTAACAATTTATAAACGGGTTAAAGTATGGGTTATTTGAATCCATGGTAGTATAGAAGTTTTTGAATATTTGAAAGATTTTTTAAGAATTTTTGAAAGATTTTTGGAAGATTTTTGAAGATTTTTGAGTGGGTTGAATGAGTTTATATAAAGTTTAATTTATTTTTTTATTTAGTTTTTGCTTTTCAACGGTAATGTTACCGTTTAAGTTTTCTTTTTTTATCCCCCCCCCCAAATGGTCATCACCTCGTGAGGAGGGTCACCCCCTTGCCTGTAACGCCACCCTTACACCCCTGTGTTATGGGGGTGGGGCGCGACCAGGGCGTGACCCAGGGGCATCACGCCTGGGTCACGTACCATAACACATAGCCTAAGGGGCCGAAGTTAAATTACAATAACAATTTTCAGTAATTACAATAGCACAATCAATGTTAAGAATAACTAAAGCACAATCAGGGCCACCCTTACACCCCTGTGTTATGTACAATAACACCCCCTTGCCCGTAACGCCACCCTTACACCCCTGTGTTATGGGGGTGGGGAGCGACCAGGGCGTGACAGTAGCATCAATGTTAAGAATAACTAAAGCACAATCAAACATTAACTAGGATTACAAAGTTAAATTACAATAACAATGTTCAGTAATTTAACCCGGTAAACCTATCAAAAGAATCAAGTGTTTTCTATCTTGTAACTGTACAAGACATTCAAAAGTGATTCATATGAATAACAAAATATGTGCTTCCAAAATCAACTAGGTCCTCTATCTAGGCCGCCTAGCATGCAATCCAAAAGCCTTAGCTTAAACATGTTCATCACCTGAGAAAGCATGTACGAAAACAAAGTCAACACAATGGTTGGTGAGTTCATATAGTTTTTAAGTTTAAAATAGCTTTCACAAACCTCTTTCGGTAAAACCTTAACCTCATTAACTCCACATGTAATATCCAAATCGGTATGCTTATATATAGGAATACCCCTGAGTCGAGCCTACAACCCTCCCAGACGCCATCCCACCACATACTAACCCGCATATGACAATGTTGTTAATAATAATTAACCATTTTACCTACCATTCAGCCCATTCCTCATCATAGCTTAAGTTTTCTGTTTCAAAGTTTACAAGTCTATAACATTCATAAGTATTAGCCTCAAAGTAAGTTTAACAAGCATCATAGTTTCACACGCACATAGTTTAGCTTTCCATAATCTCATGCGTGAGTACAAGCTCTGCTATAGCAGAAGTTTAGCAATTACGTAGCTCATGGCTTGATACAAGCTCTGCTCTAGCAGAAGTTTAGCCATTACGTATCTCATGAATTAGTTAATCTTAGTCTAGCAATTATGTGTCTCCTATACAAGATACAAGCTTTGCTCTGGCAGAAGTTTAGTGTGACACCTCGCAATTTCCAGGTCAGCATTTGTTTTATTTTAATAATAATGTATATTATTATTTCATACGTGGTACTAGAATATTTGTATTTAGTGTGACACGTGGCACAACGGACCAAACACACCGATAATTCGAGGAATTATCGCACGAAACTCGCACGAGTCTTGAATAACGAACGTTGGTGAACGGATCAAACCACAGTACACTTACACTACACAATTAGGTTCCGGAGAACCTAAGTTAGTAGAACAACACTTATGTGTCGAGAAACGATGATAGTATTCGAGAAGTACGAGAAATTCGGCTCAAAACCATGAAATTTGGCTTATTGGGCTCAACCGAGACCCATCGCGGTACGCGATGGGCACCCAATTGGGCCTTCGCGGTACGCGAAGCCTGGGCGGGAGAATTTGAACTCTCCGAAAACCATCGCGGTACGCGACGGCCGATCATCTGCCACCATCGCGGTACGCGGCGTGTTTCGGGAACAGAATGCTTATTTTAATCACCGCGGTACGCGGAGATGCTTTTTGGCCAGTGTCGCGGTACGCGACAGGCCTATAATCGCAGAAATCTTTATAAAACCAAGTTTAATCATTTTGTTCATTCCTTCACACAACCTCTCGACTAAAAACTCTTATCTCGACCCCTTGCACCCTGTTACATCCAGTTTCATCAGCAAGAAGCCATCTTGAATCATTTGGAGGTCGTTTTTGAAGATCAAGACGTTGTGGAAGCTCCAAGAACATCCTACCTACGTGTTCTTTGCGTTTGAGTCGATTCCAGCCTTCCTAGAACCATTTCAGAAGATGCTCAAGCCTTTCCTTGACGTCCTAAAGCTTTGTAAGGTAGTTCCTATGGTTAATCTTGTCTAAAATCATCACTAGGCACACATGCAAGCCATATTGGACACATGCAACACCACCACCACTTTAATCTCGAGTTTTTGATCTTGATAATCTGTTATTGAATGTGTTTATCACTGATTTGTGATTTGATAATGATCTATGACGATTCTTATTGATTTAAATGGTTATTTGTTGATTCTATCACAAGATGGGTACTTTAAACAACATGCATGTATGATCTACCATGTTTTATGCAAATTTCAGTGATGAAATGTCACACCCCGAGCCGGCGGGGTTGGATCGGAGTCCCCGTCGGGCGGAAGGTTCCCGGAGCGCGATATCGTGAGTGATAATCGGGTTGATCAGATTGTTTACATAGCATCAATGTTAAGAATATCCAAAGCACAATAAAGCATTAAGATAGGATTGCGAAGTTAAATTACAATGTTGATGTTTGACAATTTAACCAAGTAAACCTATCCAAAAGAATCAAATGTTTCTATCTTGTATCTGTACAAGATATCAAAAGAGATTCGTATTAACTACAAAAGATGTGCTCTTCAAAAGTCTGCTGGGTCCTCTAGTTGGGCTACCTAACATGCAAATTCTGAACCTTAGCTTATACCTGTGCGTCACCTGAGAAAGCATGTAAGAAAACGAGGTCAACACAATGGTTGGTGAGTTCATGTAGTTTTAGTATGTGAAAAGTAGCTTTTGTTTATTGAATCAAAGTTTACAAGTCTATATTATTTGTATGTATTAGCTTCAATATGAGTTTAACAAGCATCGTGTTTAGAAGTTTATGATAATCCCCCAAAAGCATTCATGTATCCCCTAGGTAACAACCCTAATCTCATTAACACCACCCGTATCATCCAACTCGGTATGCTTATATATAGGGCATACCCCTGGGTCAAGCCTACGACCCGCCCAGACGACGTCCCACCACATACTAAGTCGCATAGGACATTGCTGTTAATGATAATTAAGCGTCTTACCTAACATTCCACCTGCACAAAGTAGTATATGAGTATCAAGTTTGAGAGACACCATTATGGACGGCTTAATACCCTAGGGAATTTAGCTTCCATCCATAACGGCCCTGATGAATAAATCAAGAAGAACACTGAATGACTAGTAGGGCTTGACCACTGTCAAGGCTCGGCGGTCACTCAGTCTGTCTTACATGATTCTAACAACGAAGAGCACTGATGACTAGTAGGGCTTGACCAATGTCAAGACGCGGCGGCCATCAGTCGGTCTTACGATGTCCGACAAGGAGGAACACTGATGACTAGTAGGGGTTTACACCTAGGTCAACATGCGGCGGTCAACAGTCTGTCCTACAATGTCCTATAGCTTAAGCATACAAGTTTAAAGCATCCACATAGTTTTACTGATGACTAGTAGGGCTTGACCAATGTCAAGACGCGTCGGTCAATCAGTCTGTGTCTGAGCCTTCTCAAGTATATCAAGCATTCACATTAGCATCATCAAATAGCAAATACCCTTAGCACTTGGTATTAATACATAGCTTTAGTATTAGCAAGTAGCTTATGCCTTTAGCACTTGGCATAATAAAATAACATTGAGTTTGAATAGTGTCTTATGCCTTTAACACTTGGCATAATCAATAGTATAAAAGCATTTTGCTAAATTTAAAACAATTGTTTCAAGCATTCCAATTATATTAAATATTTATGAGTATCAAGCCTTCAACTGTTCAAGCAACCAAGTGTTTTAAGCATTTAAGTGCTTTAAGAATTCTAAGCATATAAGTCTTCGTGAGTTAAGTTTTCAAGTTTAAGTTTAAGCAAGTAAGTGTAAGTGACAAACTGAATTTGACACCTAGCTTAAGAGTGTAAGAGATTAACCTTTAAAATATTAATATAAAGTATTAGGGTTTAGAATATGTGTCCATAGTATTAGTTTTCGAAACGAGTGTATCAAGTGTTAGCATTTAGCATAAGTGTTTCAAAGCCTTAGCATCGAGTATGTTGTCTAAGCATCGCGTTTATAGCATAACATCAAGCGTATAGTTTAAGCACGTAGCCTTTGGCATAGTCCTTTAGACTTTAGCCTATAGTTTAAGAATAAAGTTTATAGTGCAATCATCAAGTATAAAGTTTAAGCCTAAAGTTTCATAGCATAAGTATCAAACATAAAGTTTAAGTATAAGCAATAAGTCATAAGTGTCAAGCATACAGTATAAGCACCGAAAATAAGTGTAAAATCATTTCTTTAAAACATTTCAATGTTTGTTTAAAATGTATAACGTGCTTCTCAGTCCCGAGGTAAAAACAAATATGTTTGAAAAGGGACAGTGAACTCACCTTGTAATTGTGGCAGTTGACTTAGTCTCAAACAAGAATGCACGCTCTCTTTGTTGTAATTGATATTGTTTTCAGGATCCTGTATTGATTTCACGTTTTTTATAACTTGTAAGTATAAGTTTATGAATGATTCGTGTGTGTGTGTAGGTGTTAGCCATATCTTTGGCTAACACTCGAAATTCTCGGTCAATGTTCGGCCCTTGCTTGTTTGTTATTGATTTTAGAAATATTAACATTTCATTGTCTAGTGTTGTGTTGTTATCGATTCCTTTACTTCACCCTTTTAAAACCATTTGTTTCCTCCAAGATGCCATGTTCTAATATAAACCAAATATTATCACTTTGTTACCCTTGTGGTTAGTACTCGATTAGTCACATATGAGATCATGATTAAGTGTGTTTAAGGTGTTATGTTACTTGTTAATCATATGGACCAAACAATTTGGGCCGAACCTAGATCGTGGGCCAAATACCCGTACATGGGTCACAAGGCTTGTTATGGATCAAATGTGTGAGGTTTGACCAAGGTAAAGTGTGATGG
This sequence comes from Mikania micrantha, assembly GCA_009363875.1. Lineage (NCBI taxonomy): Eukaryota > Viridiplantae > Streptophyta > Magnoliopsida > Asterales > Asteraceae > Mikania > Mikania micrantha. The sequence continues at coordinate 43,595,153 of CM018685.1, read as the reverse complement.
CCGACTAATTTATGTGGGCCACTCTGTTCGGCCGAAACTTCCTACTGGGCCGAGTGAAAGTAACTTGGGCTAGAAGTGGGCCAAGTGAACTGGACCTCAACAGAAAACCATGGGCCGAATAAAGGCCTGTTGGGCCAAGCGACAACTATGTTGGGCTTAAGGCTAGTATCATGGGCATTAGACTGAGGTTAGGTTAAACCCTTGGACCGGATTAGTCTAGTTGGGCCTAATTGATCTCATGGCCCATTCTACTCTATTGGACCCAATAATGGATCTTAGGCCAAACTAATGGGCTGCTGGGCCTAGAATTTCTGTTGAATCGCATTAGGCTTTGGGCCTGGATAGTGGGCCTTGGGCCACTGTTGAGTAAAAACAGTTTCTTTGGATAAAAAAAGTCTTTGGACTGGTGGTGGGCCAAAGGAAATAGGTTGGTCCTGGACTTTGGGCTTCAACATTAATTATCCATTATGGGCCATGACTGGGCCGAAGGAACATGGCCGTTTAGAGGTTTGTTTGCTGGGATTGCATCAGTGAATCTGGGTCACATTGGGCCAAATCAAACATGTTGGGTCTGGGCTACAGTGGGCCAAACGAGTTCTTTGAACCAAGTTGTTGGGCCAGAACCAATGCAGTGGGCCTGCTTTGTTGTGACTTGGGCCGAATGAACTACCACCTGTCCATATGAGTGTGGCCGAATGAAAATAGGGTGACCGGACATGGTGTTCATTCGAATGAAGGGGTAGGGCTTCTGTCGAATGACCAGCAAGTGGGGTGGGCGAATAAGTTAGAACCAGCGAATGGAGGTGGCGAAAGAGGTCCTTGTTGATTCGGCGAATGAAGGTAGTGGCTTGGCGAATGAGTGGCTTTGGTCGAATGAAGGGAGGCCTCGAATGAAGATGGTCGAATGTGTTCAATCGGTAGTCGAGGGCTATTCGGCCGAGGCTATTCGACTTAGAGCCATTCGGCCATCTGTAGGTCAGTCACCCCTACGTGGCTCCCATCGTTTTAACAGCCATGAACCATGGTGCTTTCGAACATATCACATGCTGAGGAGAGTTCTGGTGGTTGTGAGGTTCAAAACGTGGAGGTGTTAACCGGTTGGGGTTGAGATGAGACAAAAGGGTCAAAAACCCTAGTTTTTCGAACTAAAACAGCCTCATACCTCAGATTTCAGCGGGTTTTTCTTTAGATCTGCTGTACTTTCATGTAATGGATGATGAGAGCTTCATGTAGGTTCGAAAATGGAACGATTTGGTGGAGTATTGACCAAGATATGAAGCTTTTAAGCTTCAAAAATGGTGATGGAGGCTAAATTCCGGAAATTAGGGTTTGGAGAAAGAAAGAGGAGGAGAATAATGTGGTTGTTGAACTCATTAAGGGTATTTATACCCCGAGTGAGTTCGGGTTCATTTTCGTTGCTCGGTTCGTGTTTTCGTTATATTTCCGGAACATAACGCGTAATTTTCGCGTTTAAAATAAAAAGAACATTTTATGATGTTTTAAATTACAAATGTATTTTAATAAATTATTTTAAATATAATTATGTTAATTTATCCATTGAATTTAATATTTCTATGCGTTTCGATTAATCCGATCGCGATCTGTTAAAATAGTTTAATTTAAGTTATTAAATGATGAGTTTCAAAATTGTAAAATAGGAAATACTTTATTTCCTTGCATTTATGATCGTTCGTATCTTTTATCGTATTCGTTTTCGTTTCGTCAGAACGCGTCACCATCGCGCGTATTCGTTCGAATCGTCATTCGAACGAACACGACAATGGTTTTGCTTTCTGATTCTTGTTTTCTACTGTGAAGTTATTATTTCAGAACGTTAAACTATCAGAATCATTCGTACAGATCGTCACCTATACAAATAACTCATCGGTTTAGCATTCCGTAACAACAACCGTTATCGTTTTGTTTTGTTTAACCTCGCATACGTTTACACATGATAACACATCAATAAGCATTAGTATCACCGTTCAATGTTGCCTGATGTGTTTCTGACTGTTAAACTGTTACGTTTAATCAGATTTCAGAAACAATAGCATAATAGTTTACTGTTAAGCATTACGTTGTTGATAGTATATTGATAGTTTGCATAGTTTGTACCTGAGTTACTGTACAAGTTACTGTACCGATTACTGTTCCGGTAACGATTCCGGCACAGATGTTACATGAAATGACCTTAGAATTGATGTATGAGATGTTCTACATGATTAGGATGGTTGATTTTGATCAAGATATGCCAAGAACATGATAGTTACTATAAATAGTAACTTTAATGTTACTAAGTGTGTGTTTTTGATGAAATAACCACATGCATGTGTTTAGATCTATATGTTATGTTTAAAAATGATGTTTGAAAGTTAAAAGATGGTTGTTTGATGCATAGGAATATTTAGAATTGCCAAAATCATGATTTCTATGAATGTTACTATAAATAGTAACTTTTTATCGCAAGTTTGCAACTTGATGGTGAGCATGATAATGTTATGAGTCTAACATGTTTATTTGTTGATTATTTGATGATATTGAAAGGATTATGTTGTTAGGAGACTAGATCTTGTGTAATTTTCATAAGTTACTAAATATAGTAACTTTATTTTGTTGAGTCGATGATTCGTCACATGTTAATTGTAACAATCATGGTTAAAGGGTTATTTAGGACTAAGATAATGATGTTAGATGATATTGGTTGTTAAACTTGATGAAATGTGCTTATTTTAGAAACTTTCTAATTTTAGAAACTTTTACGCGCAAACTATGCTAAACCGGCACTGTGCAACTATGTGCTATGAGATAACATGCTCATTTAGGATAAATATGCATGTTAGAATAAACGGAATGTGATTTAATGCATGACTTGCCTAATGTGGAAACTTTCCTAAAATAGGAACTTACCATAAATAGTAAGTTTCCTCATAGGAATGATTTTTGGTATCCGTACACTTCGCACGACACTAAACCGCACAATACACGAGCACTCGATCCAAACCGTCACCAACGGGTCGTTAGGTCAAACACGATCAACACGGTCAAACACGGTCAACTCGACCCACATAACCACTTAGTGTTGTTGAACACTAACACGGTCCGGTGAGACCCACACATGTGAACACGAACTCATAGTACCTATGTGATATAGGTGACTACTAGCCGGCGAGCTACGCTAACTCTGTTGAGCAAACGCATTATCAAACTCAGGTGAGTTTACGGCCCCACTTTTATTCTCTAACTGTTTTTACTCAACTTTGGGGTGAGAATACAATGCAACTGTTTTAGATATATGACTGGTATGTTGTGAAACCGTTTCCTTTTTGAGTGTAACTTTTATCGCATAAAGCCCTCACTTATCCTTACCGTTAGTTGTTACGAACGAGTCGTTATTACGTAGTACTACTGGGTTTGACTAGCCCCACTCGGCAACAACATTGACTGGAGGTCATAACGAGTGTAATATCGATGTTGATGTCGGGTTCAGCGATGACCCGCGGAGGCAAATGGAAACAGTCGAGTTTCGGTAAGATGACATGACACACTCACGGATCGTAGATCCAACAACTAAATTTAAACATGCCCAGTATATATCTGTTTACTATTTGTGTCTGTCTAAACCTGTGAACTCACCAACTTTTAGTTGACACTTTTTCGCATGTATTCTCAGGTAACTAATGGAGCACACGCTAGGACGCTCACCAGGACACACTAAGGAGTCAAGCTTACATATAGACTCATGTCCTAGGCTTGTGTGCATTTGTTATGTTTTGGAAACAATTTGAACTATGTAGTGTCTTAAACATTTACTTTCCGCTGCAAACTTATGTATTCTGTTGTTTAAATACTTCCGCTGCCTAATTATGAAAACTTGCATTGTTTTACAATTTGTGTGACTGTGTAACTCATATAGAGTCAATCTATATGACCATGAGCTGTGATCCTGGCCACGTCACACCCACGTGGACTGACACCACGAGTGGGAATTTTGGGGGTGTGACAGACTGGTATCAGAGCCTTGGTTATAGGAAACTAGGTTTGCATTTAGTAAACTTAGACTATAATCACTGCTCTACACTAGACACTACACTTACAATTTGCACACTGATATTACTATTATTACTGAATTGTTGTTTACTAATCGGAGAACTTACAGGATGGCCGATAACAACAGAGATACTAACCGGAACACGGGCAAACGCCCAGCGGTCGACGACTTGACCGAAGAGAGTCGACGCAGGATTGATAGCATAGTGGCCCAGGTAGACGCTGAGATGGAGAGGCGAGCCCAGATGCTGGCACGGGAGCGATACTGGGGATGGTTGCCTAACCTCCTACGAGATTGGGTAGTGGGAGAGCGGGTGCCTACGCCACGATACAAGGGCGATACCTCTGAAGGCCCACGACTACCGGCACTTGGGATGCCGATGGAGAGAGCCTTCGCGGCTCATGTCGCCGTAACACGGCGGAAGCTTCGGAGACACGCTGAGCTGGCCGATGAGGTTCGTGTTCTTCGCGAGAAGAACGATCGCCTGGAAAGGCGAAGCGACCGGTTGGAGGAGCAGAACGATCGCTTGGAGGAGCAGGTGGAGACCTTACGTCTCCAGGTGTCCCAGCTTATGTCGCAGCACGGCCAGATAGTCGATGTCATGCAGGAGCATGACGGGCGCATCACTGAGAACCAGAAGGACATAACCGAGACTCAGGCGATGGTACAGGCCAGCGACACCATGCTCAACGCATGGGCGGCGCAGTTTATTGAGGAACCGCCAGCTGAGGACGATGGACCACAGTTCGAGGCCGAGGACCCCGAAGAAGGAGATTTTGACGAGGATCCCGACGAGGATCCAGAGGAGGATGATGATGATGGAGACGTAGCTAGTGACATCTCCCATGTCTCCATGAACTCAGATTAACGGATTTTTTTTTATTATTTTTTTATATCGTTTTTCCTTTTATTTCATTTTGGCCTAGACGAGCGGGATGTGCTCGGAGAACTTGCATTGTACTTTCCTTTAAAATCATTGTACTTCAAATTTGGTATTAATGAGAATTATGCTTTATTATTATCTGTTGTATTGTTATGACTATTGCTAACACAATCTCTAATATGATATCTAACTTGACCTCTGACATGACATCTTATCTAACTACTGACTAACACTTTGACATATGTTGACTAACACTCTAACCCCTCCATATAGAAACATGTCCGGAAGAGGAACCAATGCCCTCAGACTCAAACGTAAGGCCGAGAAGGCCATAATCGACATGATGGTTGAACGCAAGTTCAACAAGGTGCTTGCAGAATACGAAGCAAACTGACACGCTAGCGAGACTAGCGGTACTAACAACGGATCCCAAGGGAGCGCAGCAAAAGGATGCTCGTTTAAAGCCTTTCTGAGCTGCCACCCTCACAAGTTCCAGGGTACCGAGGGAGCAGTGGGACTGCTTCGCTGGATTGAGAAATTGGAGTCGGTATTCGCCATGTCTGAATGCTCGGAGGAAAACCGAGTAAAGTATGACACCGGGACTCTGGAGGGACCAGCCCTCACCTGGTGGAATACCCATGTCCAGACCCTTGGACTGGAGACTGCAAACTCCATCCCATGGGAGAACTTCACCAGGATGCTGCATGAGGAATATTGTCCTCGTGACGAGATCAGGAAACTTGAGGAAGAATTCTGGGTACACAAGATGGTAGGGTCAGAAATCGAGAAGTACTGCACTCGATTTCATGAACTGTGCAAGCTCTGCCCGGCAATGGTGACGCCGGAGTATAAAAAGATCGAGCAATTCATCAGTGGGTTGCCGGAGCAGATACAGAGCATGGTAACTGCTTCCGATCACAGCACAATCCAACCATTGATCCGACTTGCCCACAAACTAACTGATCAGGCAGTAGCACATGGAAAGCTGCCAAAGAGGGGTGAACATCTGAAACCCCAAGAACCCAAGAAGAAGTGGGAGCCCAAAAACAACCGAACCTTTTCACCCCAACAGCCAACTCAACACCGACCTACACCTGCCAAGGTCTTCACTGCCACCAAACCAAACAATCAGGACAAAGGGGGGTATCGGGGCAACAACCCCAAGTGCAACAACTGCTCATACCACCATCACGGCCCATGCCGAAGAGTTCGGTGCACCAACTGTGGCAGGAACGGACACCTGGCCAAGGAATGCAGATCAAACCCCAACCCTAACCCCAACAAGGATAATACATTGAAGGGATGCTTCACTTGCGGGAAGCCGGGGCATATGCGCAGAGATTGCCCGTAAAACAAGAACGCAGGCGGCAACCCAGCAAGGGGAGGGCATTCGTGATCGGATCCGGGGAAGCTAAAGATGATCCAAACGTCATCACTGGTACATTCCTTTTAAATAATGTCTACGCTAGCATATTATTTGATACCGGTGCCGATAGGAGTTTTATCTCTAGTGAATTTAGTAAATTGCTTGATATGACACCAACACCACTAGATTATAAGTATACCGTAGAGTTAGCTGATGGCAAACTTATCGAAACACAACATATCATCAAAGGGTGTGTTCTAACACTAGCAGACCATCAACTGGTGATTGACCTAATGCCGGTAACTCTCGGGAGCTTCGACGTGGTGATTGGAATGGATTGGCTATCTGCAAACCACACGGAGATCGTGTGCAAGGAGAAGATTGTACGAGTTACGTTACCAAGTGGAGAGCAGATCTCAATCCAAGGAGAACGGCGTGGGATACCGTTAAACATCATGACTTGCATGAAGGCTAACAAATATCTACAGAAAGGATACACGGCTATCCTAGCCCTTATCACCGAACAACCAAAGAAGGAACGGAAGATCGAGGACATCGATGTTGTTCGCGATTATCCGGAAGTTTTTCCTGACGATCTGCCGGGACTACCACCAGCACGACAAGTGGAGTTCCAGATAGACTTAACACCAGGAGCTGCACCAATAGCCAAGGCACCATACCGATTGGCTCCTACTGAAATGCAAGAGTTATCTAATCAACTGCAAGAGTTGTTAGATAAAGGATTTATCTGACCGAGTTTCTCACATTGGGGAGCTCCGGTCTTATTCGTGAAAAAGAAAGACGGTTCATTCCGTATGTGTATAGACTACCGGGAACTAAACAAGGTAACAATCAAGAATCGATACCCTCTACCTCGAATAGATGACATGTTTGACCAACTACAAGGATCCAGCTACTATTCGAAGATCGATTTAAGATCTGGTTACCATCAACTTAGAATACAGGAGGAAGACATACCGAAGACAGCATTCAGAACACGGTACGGACATTACGAGTTCCTAGTCATGCCTTTTGGATTGACTAACGCACCGGCAGTATTCATGGATCTCATGAATCGGGTGTGTAAACCATATCTCGATAAGTTCGTAATCGTATTTATTGATGACATCTTGATCTACTCTAAGACTCAGGAAGAACATGCCGATCACTTGAGACGTGTCTTAGAACTGTTGAAGAAGGAACAACTATACGCGAAGTTCTCTAAATGTGATTTCTGGATTCGCGAAGTTCAGTTCCTTGGACACGTAGTAAACGAAAAAGGGATACACGTAGACCCAGCCAAGATCGAGGCAATCAAGAAGTGGGCAGCGCCTAAGACTCCAACTGAGGTGCGACAGTTCTTAGGGTTGGCCGGGTACTACAGGCGGTTTATCGAGGGATTCTCAAAGATCGCGCAATCATTGACTTCCCTTACACACAAAGACAAGAAATTTGAATGGGGAGAAAAACAGGAAGCTGCTTTCGATCTGTTGAAGCAGAAATTGTGCAGTGCACCAATCTTATCGCTACCAGACGGGTGCGAGGATTTTGTGGTGTACTGTGACGCATCAAAGCAGGGACTCGGTTGTGTACTGATGCAACGCGAGAAAGTTATAGCATATGCGTCACGACAATTGAAGGTACACGAAAAGGACTACACAACTCACGATTTAGAGTTGGGAGCCGTAGTGTTCGCACTGAAGATCTGGCGACACTATCTGTACGGCACCAAGTGCACAATATTTACTGATCATAAGAGCCTACAGCACATTTTCGACCAAAAGGAGCTGAACATGAGACAACGCAGGTGGGTCGAACTGATAGGTGATTATGATTGTGCAATCAAATATCATCCCGGTAAAGCCAATGTAGTAGCCGACGCACTAAGCCGGAAAGAAACGACCAAACGCGTGCACGCACTACAACTTACCATCCACTCCGAACTACCAAATCAAATTCGGATCGCACAACAAGAAGCGTTGAAAGCCGAAAACCTTACTCTAGAGGCCATGAGAGGGATGGACAAGCAAATGAAACAGAGAGACGACGGAGCTTACTACCTAATGGATCGTATTTGGATTCCACGCTACGGGGGACTGAGAGAAGTAGTGATGGATGAAGCTCACAAGAGTCGATACTCAGTATATCCAGGTTCCGACAAGATGTACCAAGACTTAAAGACAACTTACTGGTGGCCTAACATGAAATCAGAAATTGCAACCTATGTGAGTAAGTGCCTGACTTGCTCCAAGGTTAAGGTCGAATATCAGAAACCATCAGGGTTACTCCAACAACCGGAAATTCCAGTATGGAAATGGGAACAGATTTCCATGGATTTTATTACCAAGCTGCCGAAGACAGCAAGTGGTTGCGATACCATCTGGGTTATCGTAGACCGACTCACGAAATCGGCACACTTCTTACCGATTAAGGAAACTGACAAACTGGAGAAGTTAACCCGAGTCTACTTAAAGGAAATGGTATCCAGACACGGAGTCCCAATCTCCATTATATCTGACCGAGACAGCCGTTTCACGGCACATTTTTGGAAGTCCTTACACAAGGCGCTTGGGACAAGATTGGATATGAGCACTGCCTATCACCCACAAACGGATGGTCAGAGTGAACGAACCATCCAGACCTTGGAAGACATGCTTCGAGCATGTGTGATTGACTTCGGTAACAGCTGGGAGACTCACTTACCTTTGGTAGAGTTCTCCTATAATAACAGCTATCACACCAATATTGGAGCTGCACGTTTGAAGCACTTTACGGACGTAAGTGCAGACACCACTATGTTGGGCGGAAGTTGGTGAAAGCCAATTGACCAGACCCGAAATAGGCACGAAACAACTGAAAAGATAGTGCAAATACGTAACAGAATGGCAGCAGCTCGAGACCGACAAAAGAGCTATG